>JARQOD010008122.1:0-36776 GCA_033576555.1 Oophaga sylvatica
TGCATCACCCCACCCTTGGTCTACATACTGACTAGAGCATTGTCTACCTCCCTCTGGAGCGATGTCTTCCTCCTCCATTGACTCCTCCTCATCCTCCTCACAAAGTCCTTCAAATACATATAAATTTACAAATTTAAAACTCAAAATTTAAAAACTTTGTATCATAATTCTGTAACATCAGTTTATGGAAACACAATAGCATTACAAAAGGATAGACAAAAAATGTACATTATGTGCTTTGTAAATACATTAAAAGTTTGTAATGGTTATGAAAATATAGACAGCAACTCTGGAGGTTCAATTGTTGATACAGCATGGTACTTTGAAAGTCCTCCAGCCCTTTGTGAGGAACCACGTTGCGCTGACTGTCCAGAAGGTGATGGAATTTGTGACTCCTCATCCTCCACCTCTTCCAAAACCTCATGCCTTAGTGCTTGCAGTGTTTTTTGAAGCAGGCAGATAAGGGGGACAGTCAGGCTGACTAGTGCATCATCTGCACTCGCCATCCGCGTTGACTCATCAAACGCACGCAAAACGTGGCAGATATCCTTCATAGAGTTATTCGCCACTCATTACACTGGCAGTGGCTGCCCATTCATTATAGGATCCAATTCTAATTACTGGTTCTCACCAACAAAGCTCTCCACAGCGCAGCACCCCCCTACATCTCCTCCCTTATTTATATTTATCGGCCTAACCGACTGCTGCACTCTGCAAACGACCTTCGACTAACCTCTGCACTAATCCGTACCTCCCACTCCCAACTCCAAGACTTCACCCGCGCTGCGCCAATCCTCTGGAATGCTCTACCCCAAGAAATTAGGACTATCCGCAATTTGGATGGTTTCAGGCGCTCCCTCAAAACACATTTGTTCACAGTGGCCTATCACATTCACTAATCAAAGTCATTCTATGTGTAATTCTGTGTGTGTAGCCCATTCACTATCTCCATGCATCCCTCACTCCCTTAAAATGGCTGGACCATCATTGTAAAAACACCATTGTATATAAACACCTGTACTTTGTATCTCCCCCACCTCATTGTAGATTGTAAGCTTTCACCAGCAGGGGCGGCTGATTTTGCTTTAATTATTGTATTGTTAACGTTGTTACTTATGACTTGTGTTTTGAAACTGTTAAACTGTAAAGCACTGCGGAATATTATGGCGCTTATAAATAAATAATATTATTATTCTTATTATAGAGGCCCACTCAGTAGTGGTGAAGTGTGAACGGCACAAATTGCGAGTTGACTGCGCCTGATGCAGCTGATACTCCATTACTGTTGGCTGCTGCTCACACAACCGCTCCAACATATGTAACGAGGAATTCCACCTGGTGGGTACGTCACATATGATGCGATGTTCATGAAGGTGAAATCTGCGTTGCAGAGCTGCAATCAGCGATCTGGCCATGCTGGAACGTCGCAAGTGAGCGCACTCTAGGCGGACCTTGTGCAGCAGTGCATCAAGATCCGGATAGTCCCTCAAAAAACTCTGCACGACCAAGTTGAGCACATATGACAGACATGGTATGTGAGTGAGGTTGCCAAGGCCCAGAGCTGACACCAGATTTCGGCCATTGTCACACACTACCAAGCCTGCCTGTAGATTCTCTTCCAAAAACCACACGTCGCTCTCCTGCTTTATGGCATTACAGAGCTCCTGCGCTGTGTGGCTAAGATTCCCCATGGAAATTAATTTCAGGATGGCCTGTTGACATTTGGACACGGCTGTGCTCATATCGGTCGCAACAGGTAAACGTTCACGGGTCCATGTGGAGGTAGACCGTGACGGCTCCTGCAGCGATGATTCTGAGGAACTGGAATAGGAGGAGGAATCAATGTGTACAGACTTGATTCCTGCAATCCTTGGAGTTGGCAGAACACGTACAGCGCCACTCGCAAGATCAGTACCCGGCTGCACAACATTGACCCAATGGGCAGTGAGGGAAAGGTATTGTCCCTGGCCATGGGTGTTAGAACCCTCTTGTTAGGTTTTGTTTCAGTTTGCTGGTCACATGACCTTTTTTCCCTATTTAGTCTGGCTCCGCCCTTCTGGCTTTGCTTGACTTCATTGTATTATCTACTGTTAAGCTAGCCGGGTGCTTAGGTGCCTTAATCTGTCAGTTTTGCTTGATGTTAGGATCACAAAGTATTTATTTTTCTGTTTAATTATCCATGCTACAATTTATGTTAGGAGGTGTCCACCTTTTCTCACAGTCCCTAGATCTTGTAGGGATTACTCCCTCGCAACTATAGGTCTTCGTTCACACTAGATGAGGACTTTAGCGGGTCTGGTCGCAGGATCAGGTTCCCCGTTACATCGTAGGGATTCAGCTTAGTTGTATTGTAGGGACAGAATTCCCTTCTTTCCTTACTGGTTGTAGCAGATCATAACAATGGGTACTGGTCCACGCATCGGTGGTCAGGTGGACCTTGCTACTGAGGGCTTTTAGTAGCGCATGTTTAATTTTTCCCTCAACATGCTTTTGCAGACCAGGGACGGCTTGCCTGCTGAAATGAAATCGGCTTGGCACATTGTATTGTGGGATTGACAATGATATTCAGTTACGGAAACTGTCTGTCTCCACCAGCCTGAATCACAGCATTTCAAGGGACAGGAGTTTTGCAATGCCAGCATTCAGAGCCTGTGCTCGTGCATGGTTTGCGGAGTATGGCCGTCTTTTATCCCATGCCTGTGCTACCGATGGCTGTTTTGTGGCCTGGGAGTGTGAGGATGACAGGGAACTTGCTGCTGTGTGTGGAATAACAGTTTGTCTCTGGACAACAGTGGCCGAGGTTCTTCCATGGCGATCCTGTGAGGAAGCAGAACCAGCTGTGTGTGAGCTCGATGAAGAGGCTTCAACACAACCTGAAGATGTAGGTGCTGCTGTAGGTTGGCCTACATCTCTAGTGTGTCTTTGTAACTCAACTACGTGCTTTGTCCGCACATGTTTCCACATATTTGTGGTATTGAGGTGACTGACACTTTTAGCTATTTTTAATTTTGATTACACAGCTTGCATTTCACATAGCAAATATCATGTGCAAGTGTGTGAAAAAAGGACCACGCAGTGCAAGTCCTGGGAGCGCACGTTTTGACTTTTGGAAGACAACTGCTCCGAACAGGTGCCAAACTGGAGGCTACAGGCAACCGAGTCTGCAGCCTAACTCTCCCTCCTGTTTGTACCGTTGGGGCAATGTCTTCCTCTATCTTCCTTCTATCACTAACCATTTCTCTAGGCCTCTCCCAGCTTTCAACCAAAGTACTGGTTCTCACCCACAAAGCTCTCCACAGTGCAGCACCCCTCCTACATCTCCTCCCTCATTTCTATCTATCGGCCTAACCGACTGCTGCGCTCTGCAAACGACTTTCGACTAACCTCTGCACTAATACGTACCTCCCACTCCCGACTCCAAGACTTCTCCTGCTCTACGCCAATCCTCTGGAATGCTGTACCCCAAGAAATTAGGACTATCCACAATTTGCATGGTTTCAGGCGCTCCCTCAAAACACATTTGTTCAGAGCGGCCTATCACATTCACTAATCAAAGTCATTCTATGTATTCTGTGTAAGTGTGTGTGTGTCTCTAGCCCATTCACTATCTCCATCCCTCAGTCCCTTAAGATGGCTGGAACATCATTGTAAATGCACCATTGTATATAAACACCTATACTTTGTATCTCCCCCATCTCATTGTACATTGTAAGCTGTCACGAGCAGGGGCGACTTATTTAGCTTAAATTATTGTATTGTTAACGTTGTTACTTATGACTTGTGTTCTGAAACTGCTAAACTGTAAAGCGCTGCGGAATATGATGGCGCTATATAAATAAATATTATTATTATTCCTCTGAGCTGCTCCCACCACCTTCCTGTTCCTCATGCCATGTTGGGTCTTGGACCTCATCATCTCCACTACCCTCTTCCAACACCTGCTGTTGGGTGGTCTGGCCAGCACCATGCTCAACAGAAACTGGCACCTGGGTCTCATCATCATCAGATGCGTTCTGCGGTGTGCTGACCATCGGCACTGTCTCACCCGCCTCTTCAGATTCAGAGAGACACAGCTGTTGCGCATCACTGCATACTCCCTCTTCACATTACAGAATGCTGCTTGGCTGGGCCCCTGTTTGCAAGCCAATAGATTCTGAGAACAGAAGCAGACACTCAGCTGGCTCCTGTACAGAACTCTCTGACTGCCTGGGCAATTTGCCAGGCGGTGAAGAGACAGATGGTTGCCCAACAGTGCTGTGGTCCTGAGAGGAGGTGGAAGCAATTGAAGTCGATGCATTGGCTGACATCCAAACAACAACGGCTTCAATTTGTTCTTCCCGCAGCAGGGGGGTACTCCGAGCTCCTACAAAAGTGCGCATAAAGGAACGCTCACGGGAAAACTGGTGGATGCTGTGTCACTGGGGGCCGCAGCAGCCACAGAATCCCCACGTCCTCTCCCTGAAGAAACTCCACGACCACGTGCCTTACTCCCTGCCTTCTTCATCTTGGTAGATTGATAAAGAAAGTCTGAAAAGTTATAAGGTCTAAGTGTGGTTATTCCGCAGAGACTGCAGTGAACACTGCACACAAACTGTTCACTACCCAATGCGTCTCAGCAGGAAGGCAGTCTGTGCGTCAAAACAAAGGCACAAGCATACATCCATGTACCCTGTTTATAAAGCTATATAAAAAAAATTATGTAGTAGTGACGCACACTTTATTGAGGTACAGTATTACATCGCCATTCACCATCTGTGGCTATGCAGTCTCATCTATATATACCTTATCTATCTGTTGTCATGCTTCCAAGTCGACAGTCAGCCATAAATAGCAATTTTCACTATGCACTATGCACTTTTTAAAGGTTATGTTTGTTAATAAAAATGATTATTGCCACATATTATGAGTATTACATGATGGAAATTGTATAATTTTGTATAAAATATTTAGTGACATTATTCAGCAAATGGAACATTTTAGTAATATCACAGATTACTTGTAATGCTGATGATGTTTTGAAGTCAGACATTCATTGTCTATACAATAAAAATGGTGTACATACTGTTACTTATCCATCATTAATGGATTCAGATATGTACTTGTATGCTTTTATGTACAACCGTATAGCAGATTCCTTAACTAATTTATTTTGTGGTTTGCATTGCTGTTCAACATGTTAATGTATGTGTTTATGTTTGTCAATTCTTTATTTATCTAGATATTAGTTTAAATGAAATCATCATCTTATGGTAGTAAAGGTTATCTTTCTCTTGTTTGAAGTATAGACATTTAAAATTGACAGGTAACAAGGAAATTACTTGATCTAGTATTTAAACATCCTCCTTGAGCCTGGGCTCCAACACCGCCAGTTGTTGCTCGGAAGTGCTGTTAGCACAGTCAACACTTGCTCCTGTGTTACTGGGGTTCAGTAACGTCAGCTGGTCCTCGGTTGTGCCATTGGCTCTTTTCCTTCTGCTGCCCCTCCGCGGTTCCAGCACAGTCAGCTGGTCCTCGTTACTTGCATTGGCTCTTGTACCTTCTGCTACCCGTCCGGGTTCCAGTACCGTCAACTGGTTCTCCGCAGTGCCTTTGGCCTAGGTGCCTCCATCTCGGTATCCGAGTTCCAGCAACGTCTGCTGGTCCTTGGTAGTGCTTTGGAGCACAGGTACCTCCTGCTTAGTAACCGTGTCCCAGTAACGTCAGCTGGTCCTCGGTTGTGCCATTGGCTCTTTTCCTTCTGCTGCCCCTCCGGGTTCCAGCACAGTCAGCTGGTCCTCGTTACTTGCATTGGCTCTTGTACCTTCTGCTACCCGTCCGGGTTCCAGTACCGTCAACTGGTTCTCCGCAGTGCCTTTGGCCTAGGTGCATCCATCTCGGTATCCGAGTTCCAGCAACGTCTGCTGGTCCTTGGTAGTGCTTTGGAGCACAGGTACCTCCTGCTTAGTAACCGTGTCCCAGTAACATCAGCTGGTACAAGATTGTGCTACAAATACAAGATACGGAACAAGAGACACAAGAACAATAAGCAGAAGATCTAAAAGCAGAAGAACATGAAGTATAAGACCAAAATGAAGAGCAAAATATATGCTCTAAATTCTAAGCAGAAGAAGACTAAGCAGTGTATGGGGGTGAGTCCGTTCCTCCTCGTGGTGCCCCTGGAAAATGCCTGCTGCTGCAGGCTAAACTGAACACGGACAAATACTGTTGTAATTTAAATCTTTTGTGACAGCAAGAACGGAAGGATGAAAAATTCATACTTTGACAGATTACAAGTACAGGATTCTCTGTCACAAATAAGAATATGATGAAGAAGATTAAGCAGAATATGAATAAGAATAATAGTTTAATAAGAAGAATATGAGTAATGTTAACAAAGATGAATAGCAAGAAGTTTAAGAAGAAGATAAAGAAGGTGAAGATGAAGAATAATTTGATGAAAAAGATGATGCTGCAGAAGATTATGAAGGAGAAAGTGTGTGAAAAGTTAAAAAGGTGAAGATGAAGAGCATGGAAGTTGTGTAATATACATATTTGCCAAAATATAAAAAACGTTAACATTGTCAATTTCTTCGTCAATCCGAACATCTTTAAAAAAAAAAATATTTATGCTATTCCATTTGATTGGGTTAAACATCTATGCCTTTAATGTCTCCTCAACCTTCCCCAATACATTCTACATTACTCTTTCTTGTTTTCCTTCATGTACAATTAACCAACAAGGCAAGAATGGGGTTTTTTTAATTTCGATATTTTGTTCCCATAGACTTACATGGGACTTCCGGTATCGGTATCGGGTATCGCCGATATTTTAGTGATATCGGCGATACCATTCCGATTCCGATACTTTAGGATATCGGAAAGTATCGCTCAACTCTAGTGGAGACACATGGACAGTTCTCCTTTTATGTTTTTTGGTCCGGTGGCTCCGCTCTCTGTGGCTTCTTGTCTGTGGCCTGGTGATGGGTGTCGTCACTGTACCCGGTGTCTGCTCGGTGTGGTGGGCCGGTGTGGTGGTGGTGGACGTCCTCGCACGACCAGGACCCAGCATGTGCTTGGTGTGGTGGGACGGCCTGGTGGACGTCCTCGCAGGATCAGGAACCGGTGTCTGCTTGGTGTGGTGGGTCGGCCTGGTGGTGGTGGACGTACTCACAGGATCAAGAATCGGCGGCGCGGTGTATTGGTGGTCTTCTGCACCCGGCATGGTGTAGTGGTGTTGGACGGCTGTGCACAAGGTTGTGGCCGCACAATGATATGCAACAGAACTCACTTATAACTGTGGTACTGTTGGAAATTCAGCTGCTGGTGGTAGCTGCATGAACTGAGTCTGCTGAATAGCATTGACATATGATACGATACGATATGATACACTTTATTGATCCCGAGGGAAATTATGGTATCACAGCAGCGTTACAACAGCATTACAAACAAAACATTACAAACAGCATTACATAGAGTAATTACTAGACACAGATCTTGCACATGACTAACCACAATACGTAACAAACAAAGGTACACAAATCTCTAATCATTTCCATTAGTGCGGCAGTCCTAGGTCGTAGCCATCTTTCACCCTTAGTGACTTGTTATACATCCCCATAGCGATAGGCACGCCCCCTACAATCTGAGAATTTTTATAGGTGACAGAAGTCAGATTTATACTGAAAGGATAATTATAAAGAGAACTCGGCACTCAACTTAACGTAAAGAGTAAGTATTTATTGTAGTCCACGGTAGTGAAACGTTTCGGTCCTGAAGTTCGTACCTTCGTCAGCCACTACATAATAAATGCAACACAGGAAAGTAAAACATAGAAATTTGTTCAAAGAAAATACATTTTCAAAAAGATAAAACAAAATAAAATAACATAGGTATAAACATTAACTAAGGTATAAACATTAACATGATGTAAACGTGGTTAATAAAGACAGTAATCTTTAAATAGCATAATGCTTGTGCTCAAATAGTTCAGGACAGACTCATTGGACCAGAAACATGATAGTGATATCGCACAGGGGGAAAAAAACATACCATGTAGTACCGGGAGGAGGTAAAGTTACCCAATTCAAAGCAGGCGGTAGATGGTGAGGTCTGGTGGGTGATAGAGATCATAATGAAAAAGTGACAACGGCTGGTGATTAGATTTATACTGAAAGGAGGGTAGGACATACCAGGTAAATCACCGGTTGTAGCCCTTGTAACAGGGGTTGAGGTAAACGCCTGAAAAAATTAGCCTCATTTAATTATGCTGGAGGTGAAGGCGTGGAAAGAAGCTGATCCGATATACAGACTGGCGGGGGTCATACCTGGGTGAGAGATAAAGTCCAGTCTCCGCTGTGTGCCGTGTGGAGGACGCGGTGTCCACCGCTAGTCCATGTGCAGTGAAGGCAGGCTCAGCGTGAGAGAGGAAAAAAGGGAAGGGGCGGGATTAGCGATCAAGCCCCGCCAATAGCAGTGGTGGGTGTGAGATCCAGGAGTGTCCTGGGCGGAAGATAATGGCCGTGCGTGTCACAGGGAGAGTGTTGCGTTCCAGAGTAGGTGCCGAGACAAATTCCAGTTTAAGGAGATCGAAAACATGTGAAATGATGTGCTCAAAGGTGGGAGCACATGGTAGCCCATTGGAAAGCGGGAGATCCCCAGACTAGTCATTTAATACAATCGGCTCTAGAGGAAAGGAAACATATCATTAATAGATGAAAGGAAAATAAGGATTATGCAACATGAATTGGTTGGTGGACCCAGAATAGTTCTAAAGGTCACAATTGGAGAGAGAATGCCTAATTATTTATTATTATTATTATTATTAGATTTTTATAGCGCCATTTATTCCATGGCGCTTTACATGTGAAGAGGGGCAAATATAGACAAGTACAGTAAACATGAGCAATACAAGGCACACACAAGTACAGAAGGAGAGAGGACTCACAATCTACAGGGATGGGTGACGATACACTAGGAGAGGGAAGAGCTGATCGTGCGGTGGTTCAGTAGACTGATGATCACTGCAGGTTGTAGGCTTGTCGGAAGAGGTGGGTCTTCAGGTTCTTTTTGAAGGTTTCCATGGTAGGCGCGAGTCTGATGTGTTGGGGTAGAGAGTAATCATAATCATAGCATATATTGGAGATATGCACAGATAAATATATTATATTATAAAGAGGCAGTCGCAATTATGTAAATAGAAGCACAATACATTTACAGGTAAACAGCATAAAATTATTAGTAAGCTGTGAGTAGATTATATGGTTTATACATAAATTGCGTTTGCTCACAAATGTATATGGAACCTGTGCAGGTATACAGTCATGGCCAAAAGTTTTGAGAATGACACAAATATTATATTTTCACATGATCTGCTGCCCTCTGGTTTTTATGTGTGTGTTTGACAGATGTTTTTATCACAGACAGAAATATAATTGCAAACATATGAGTAACAAAAGCTTATATTGACAGTTAGAATGAGTTAATGCAGCAAGTCAATATTTGCAGTGTTGACCCTTCTTCTTCAGGACCTCTGCAATTCTCCCTGGCATGCTCTCAATCAACTTCTGGACCAAATCCTGACTGATAGCAGTCCATTCTTGCACAATCAATGCTTTCATTTTGTCAGAATTTTTAGGTTTTTGTTTGTCCACCCGTCTCTTGATGATTGACCACAAGTTCTCAATGGGATTAAGATCTGGGGAGTTTCCAGGCCATGGACCCAAAATCTCTATGTTTTGTTCCCTGAGCCATTTAGTTATCACCTTTGCTTTATGGCAAGGTGCTCCATCATGCTGGAAAAGGCATTGTTGATCGTCAAACTGCTCTTGGAGGGTTGGGAGAAGTTGCTCTTGGAGGACATTCTGGTACCATTCTTTATTCATGGCTGTGTTTTTAGGCAAGACTGTGAGAGAGCCGATTCCCTTGGCTGAGAAGCAACCCCACACATGAATGGTTTCAGGATGCTTAACAGTTGGCATGAGACAAGACTGGTGGTAGTGCTCACCTTGTCTTCTCTGAATGAGGCGTTTTCCTGATGTCCCAAACAATCAAAAAGGGATTCATCAGAGAAAATAACTTTACCCCAGTCCTCAGCAGTCCACTGCCTGTACCTTTTGCAGAATATCAGTCTGTCCATGATGTTTTTTCTGGAGAGAAGTGGCTTCTTTGCTGCCCTCCTTGAGACCAGGCCTTGCTCCAAGAGTCTCCGCCTCACAGTGCGTGCAGATGCACTCACACCTGCCTGCTGCCATTCCTGAGCAAGCTCTGCTCTGCTGGTAGCCTGATCCCGCAGCTGAAACACTTTTAAGAGACGGTCCTGGCGCTTGCTGGTCTTTCTTGGGCGCCCTGGAGCCTTTTTGGCAACAATGGAACCTCTCTCCTTGAAGTTCTTGATGATGCGATAGATTGTTGACTGAGGTGCAATCTTTCTAGCTGAGATACTCTTCCCTGTTAGGCCATTTTTGTGCATTGAAATGATGACTGCACGTGTTTCTTTAGAGATAACCATGGTTAACAGAAGAGAAACAATGATGCCAAGCACCAGCCTCCTTTTAAAGTGTCCAGTGGTGTCATTCTTACTTAATCATGACAGATTGATCTCCAGCCATGTCCTCATCAACACCCACACCTGTGTTAATGGAGCAATGACTGAAAAGAGGTTTGCTGGTCCTTTTAAAGCAGGGCTGCAATGATTTTGAAATGTGTTTTGGGGGATAAAGTTCATTTAATAGCCAAATATTGACTTTGCAAGTAATTGCTGTTAAGCTGATCACTCTTTATAACATTCTGGAGTATATGCAAATTGCCATTAGAAAAAGTGAAGCAGTAGACTTTGTAAAAATTAATATTTGTGTCATTCTCAAAACTTTTGGCCATGACTGTACATATAAGGGCCTTAGAGATTAAATAGATATGTAAATTTATGTACACTTATGTCTGAAACCATAGTTGTATTGATAGTCATGGGTGAACAAAGAGTCTATATGTGTATTAGATTTACAAAATAAAATTATTTTAACTAATACCCTGAATGCCAGAAACGGGGAATTCATATAAAGGATAGTAAATCATAGTCACGATTGAGACCCTTGGGTGACAATTTGTCCAATGTGTGGATCCAATAGGCCTCACGGCGTTTGAGTTGCCATATACGATCGCCACCCCGTCTTGGTTGTGGTATCTGTTCCAAAATTTGGAATTTAAGTTGGGCTATTGTATGTCCGGCAGAGATAAAATGAGATGGAATAGGGAGAAGTGTATTTTTGCAACGGATAGTAGATTTATGTTTTGAAATGTGGTCCTTGACTGGTTGGGTAGTCTCGCCAATATACAAAAGACCGCATGGACACTTAATGGCGTAAATAACATAAGGGGTATTGCATGTGAAATATCCCCGGATCCTGAATGTTTTGCCAGTATACGGGTGGTGAATGGTCTCACCTTTCAAGACATTAGAACATTGGGTGCAATTGAGGCAGGGAAAGGTGCCTGTTCTTGGTTTTCTAATAAAGTCTTGTGGAAACGTTACATTGATGACGTTTTTTGCATTTGGGGGGGGCACGTTCGAGTCCCTTCTCGCTTTCAATCAGTTCCTAAATGTATCATGGCCGGGTCTTAGTTTCACCATCTCCCATGACCCATTTAAGATCAATTTCTTAGACACATTGGTGGTCAAAGATCTGGAGGGCAAACTGACTACCGATCTTTACACGAAACCTACTGACCGTAATGGCTTACTCCATTTCACCAGTTTTCATCCCACTACTATGAAAAATTAAATTCCTAGATCACAGTTTCTCCGGGTGAGACGTATTGTCTCAAATCCCACCACTCTGGACAAGCGTCTAACTGAGATGAGTGCTAAATTCAAAAAGAGAGGTTACCCACAGCGTACCTTGGACTCCTCTATATCTCCACGAACCCGTAACAGACAGGATAACACGGGCAGAATTGCCTTTGTACATTCCTATCACCCATTTGCGTATATCCTTCATAGATCTATTCGCCAACAATGGCCCCTTTTACATAAAGCCCATCCAGAAATTTCTGAATTTGCCAAACCATTTCTCCCTGTTTCCATCATGCCCCAATCTCAGAGACTCTCTAATTAGAGCTGACTTAGGCTCCACAAAACCTAGGACAACACAAGGCTTTATTAGAAAACCAAGAACAGGCACCTTTCCCTGCCTCAATTGCACCCAATGTTCTAATGTCTTGAAGGGTGAAACCATTCACCACCCGTATACTGGCAAAACATTCAGGATCCGGGGCTATTTCACATGCAATACCCCTTATGTTATTTACGCCATTAATTGTCCATGCGGCCTTTTGTATATTGGCGAGACTACCCAACCAGCCAAGGACCGCATTTCAAAACATAAATCTACTATCCGTTGCAAAAATACTCTTCTCCCTATTCCATCTCATTTTATCTCTGCTAGACATACAATAGCCCAACTTAAATTCCAAATTTTGGAACAGATACCACAACCAAGACGGGGTGGCGATCGTATACGGCAACTCAAACGCCGTGAGGCCTATTGGATCCACACATTGGACACATTGTCACCAATGGTCTCAATCGTGACTATGATTTACTATCCTTTATATGAATTCCCCATTTCTGGCATTCAGGGTATTAGTTAAAATAATTTTATTTTGTAAATCTAATACACATATAGTCTCTTTGTTCACCCATGACTATCAATACAACTATGGTTTCAGACATAAGTGTACATAAATTTACATATCTATTTAATCTCTAAGGCTCTTATATGTATACCTGCACAGGTTCCATATACATTTGTGAGCAAACGCAATTTATGTATAATCCATATAATCTACTCACAGCTTACTAATAATTTTATGCTGTTTACCTGTAAATGTATTGTGCTTCTATTTACATAATTGCGACTGCCTCTTTATAATATAATATATTTATCTGTGCATATCTCCAATATATGTTATGATTAGGCATTCTCTCTCCAATTGTGACCTTTAGAATTATTCTGGGTCCACCAACTCATTCATTTTGCATAATCCTTATTTTCCTTTCATCTATTAATGATATGTTTCCTTTCCTCTAGAGCCGATTGTATTAAACGACTAGTCTGGGGATCTCCCGCTTTCCAATGGGCTACCATGTGCTCCCACCTTTGAGCACATCATCTCACATGTTTTCGATCTCCTTAAACTGGAATTTGTCTCGGCACCTACTCTGGAACGCAACACTCTCCCTGTGACACGCACGGCCATTATCTTCCGCCCAGGACACTCCTGGATCTCACACCCACCACTGCTATTGGCGGGGCTTGATCGCTAATCCCGCCCCTTCCCTTTTTTCCTCTCTCACGCTGAGCCTGCCTTCACTGCACATGGACTAGCGGTGGACACCACGTCCTCCACATGGCACATAGCAGAGACTAGACTTTATCTCTCTTCCATGTATGACCCCCGCCGGTCTGTATATCGGATCAGCTTCTTTCCACGCCTTCACCTCCAGCATAATTAAATGAGGCTAATTTTTTCAGGCGTTTACCTCAACCCCTGTTACAAGGGCTACAACCGGTGATTTACCTGGTATGTCCTACCCTCCTTCTTTCAGTATAAATCTAATCACCAGCCGTTGTCACTTTTTCATTATGATCTCTATCACCCACCAGACCTCACCAGTATCTACCGCCTGCTTTGAATTGGGTAACTTTACCTCCTCCCGGTACTACATGGTATATTTTTTTCCCCTGTGCGATATCACTATCATGTTTCTGGTCCAATTATTTGAGCACAAGCATTAAGCTATTTAAAGATTACTGTCTTTATTAACCACGTTTACATCATGTTAATGTTTATACCTTAGTTAATGTTTATACCTGTGTTATTTTATTTTGTTTTATCTTTTTAAAATGTTTTTTCTTTGAACAAATTTCTATGTTTTACTTTCCTGTGTTGCATTTATTATGTAGTGGCTGACGAAGTTCTGAATTTCAGGACCGAAACGTTTCACTACCGTGGACTACAATAAATACTTACTCTTTACATTAAGTTGAGTGCCGAGTTCTCTTTATAATTATCCTTACAGTGTAGGAACCTACTCTGGCACCTTTTAGGCTGTGCACACGATTTATCTTTTCACACTGATTTATACTGAAAGTCAGCTGTATACAATGTGAACAGGAAGGGCGACAGCACTGTACCCTGAGGGACTCCCACACTGCTCTGTACACTGCCAGATACCACTCCCCCATCCTTACAAACTGCGGCCTGTCCGTCAGGTAGTCACTTATCCAGTTCACCATCCCCTCATCTACCACCATAGCAGTCAACTTATTTCGCAATAAGGGCGGCTGTAAGGTATTGAAAGCAGTAGAGAAGTCAAAGAACATGGCGCGCACTGCAGTGCCATCATTGTCTAAGAACGAATGCATTGTATGTAGCAGAGACACTACCGCATCATCCACCCCCAATCTCTGCTGGTACGCAAACTGCAGGGAGTCAGTGTAGGCCCTCACCCTCGGGCACAAGTCGGCAAGTACTATTCTCTCCAACGATTTCATAGCATGCGATGTTAAGGCCACTGGACGATAGTCATGTAGGGAAGTTGGAAAGGTGATCTTAGGAACTGGCACCAGGCAGATGGTCTTCCACAGCACTGGTATTCTCTGTGATTGTAGGCTCCTGTTAAACAGGTGCTGAAATACATTACACAGTTGGTTTGCACAGACTTTTAGGACACGTGGACTGAGGCCATCAGACCCAGCTGCTTTGCCAATGACTAGTTTACGAAACTGTTTCCTCACATCCCTTGGGGAGACAGTGAAAGCAGACAGTTCATCACCCAAAGTCAATGCTGCCGGTCGTTCCTCACAGGGCCGGCGTCAGCACCGGGCGCAACCGGGCAAGTGTCGGGGCCCTGAGCAGGCGGGGGAGCCCACTCACAGTCAGGGACACCGGCATGCTATGGGGGACTGGTGCCTGTGCCAGTACCGGGGGCCAGTGCCTCGAGCAGTGCAGATGCCAGCGAGGAGAGGTGAGTAGTTAATTTTTTATTTTTTTTTATGCTTGTCGCAATATATGGAGACCATCATATGGGGCCCATCATACACTGGAGTATCATATATGGGACCCATCATACATTGGAGCATCATATATGGGGCCCATCATACACTGGAGCATCATATATGGGGCCCATTATATATGGAGCATTATATGGGGCTCATTATTCTGCATGGAGCACTATGGGGTGCCCATAATACTGTATGGATGACTATACTGTTTGTCTTTTGAGCTATTGTAGAATTTACAATAGATATCACTCATGTAATGTATGAAGTAAGTGAAATCTTTGGCATTGTACTATACCTATATTTCTCTGCCGTATCTGTGCATCATGAATTGTGGTATGTGTTAAAGGGGCCCACTGAGACTCTTTCGCTCGGTTACACGAAAACCTGGAGCCGACCCTGGTTTCTCAGCGCCATCCCTCATTCCTGATGACCCAGCACTTGTGTTGGTAAATCTGTTGAAAAACTCATTCATTTCATTAGCCATGGGCAGATCCACTTCCCACACTCCGGCCTTGCCTTAAACCCAGTTAACTGCTTCATGCCCAACCACACCTCCTTGGAATTGTTGTGTGACAGTTTATTTTCTAATTTAATTCGGAACTCCTCACGGACATTCTTAATTTTCCCTTTTAAGTCCCTTTGTATCAATTTCAGTTCCTTAGTATCCTTCATTTTAAATGCCATTTTTTTCTCATTTAGTAAGTAAATTATTTTGTAATCCAAGGCTTGCTATTTGCGTAACATCGAATCTTTTTAACTGGTACTACAGTATCAGTACAAAAATTTATGTAACCAGTTACTCTCCCGACAATATCATTTACATGACATATGCAGCATTGCAGGTCTGCATCACAGCAAGCTGGAGTTCCGGCGTTAGGTTTTCTGACATGCCCTTAACTATGGCACTAAAAAAATTGTCTTGCCGGTCTCTGGAGCTCGGCTGCCATTGCGTCAAGGTCAAGGCTGCGGGTGACATTGGCCAAACCATTTTCCACTGTGTCACCCAGCGTCTTGTAGCAATTCTGGAATACCGTGCTCAAATGAAAAAACTCGGGCATGAGTGGCCTGTCCCAAACCCGCTGTCGCTGGCGGGAAGTGCCAAAAAAAGGAGAGGCAGAGGACTGGGACAGGGGAATACCGGATGGACCGGCTGCCGGTTCTCCAGACTGTGTTGCAGGCATACTTACCGCATCACTGTGGGATGGCTGGGACGGGTCCGATGGTGTGGCGAGATGGACCGCTCCAGATGCCGGTCCAGGTTGTACGGTGCTGCTATGGGTTCTGTGAAAAGAGGAAAATGAAAACATTAGTATCCCAAAAGTTCAATTTGTACATTCGCCAACTCCTGTGGAAAATAAAAATTCAGATAAGGTTACACAACACAACGGAATACAACATCAAAATACTTACACTCGGCCTGCAAGGACTGGTCTCAGGAAGCTGAGGAGACGATGGTACTTATACTTCCTTGTCCTTGCACCACCACCGCTTCTAACCTGGCCTTCCTGCCTCAGGTCCCTATTAAAGCGACTTTCTTCACTGTGAAAGGAAAAAACATTGTAAAAATTGCACTTTTGGCGGGAACACACAACCATGTGTGTGATGCAAGAAACTCGCAGGAGTTCATCACATCAAACACGGTTGTGTGATCCCGGCCTACTGTTTCATGGCTGCGCTGTTGCAATACTTACGAAAGTCCTTTTGACCCCTAGTTGAGGCATTGTCCCAACCATCCCACAGCGATTTGGCCACCTCGTTCCACAGCCGCCGGATAGCCACTGCGTCGGAATGCAGGGATCATGGGTGTCCCACAATGGAACACGCTCATAGACAGATGTGATGAGGAAGTCGTTATTTACGTCCTCCTCCTCGTCACATTACAGAACCTAGAATTGAAAGAAAGACATTGATGTTTGAAAGATAACAGTTATAAAAGAAAATAAAAATACTTACACGCCGTGTTGCCACCACTGCATGGCCCCGAGTTGCCTGCTCCTGCGTTTTATCAACACTTGAAGAGCTCTGTGAAGGAAAACAAAAAATTTGACACGTGTACAAGTGACAGTGAATATTTAAAGAACAGTATATAACATACTCACTTCACTGGGCTGCCCACTCTGGGAATTCTCAATGCTTGATGGCATGATCCTCCTGTTGTATGAATTCTGCAAGAAGAAATTCAATAAAAAAAATTACACACTGATAGGATAAGCAAAAAATCAAAACATCCATTAGCTGGTATACTTACATGTCCCAAAGGTGTTCTGTCCTCTCCAGAGTCTGTAGAATAGTGAAGTGGAGCAATGCCAACCCCCTATATTTATTTATCTTGGTTTTGGGGGTGGTCAGAAACATGTCTAGACAGTCCGGAGACTTGTTACCTTTAAAGCGCATGCACACGGTAACGCTGTCATGCGCATGTCAGTGTGCCCCCATAGACTGTAATGCATTTTTACAGCGCATTCCGTGTGCTGGCGGGCGCATGCGTCATTTCTGAAAAATTTCGACACAAGTAAAATGCAACATGTTACATTTTGGGGGACACGTTGCACACGATGCATACATTCAATAACGCAAAATTACGCATACATGCGCTTGGCCATGCACCCCCCCATATAAAGATAGGGGTGCATGGCGCATGCGCTTGTATGCGCCGCAGACGCTGCGCTCATAGATGCTAATGTGAAAGCAGCCTAACTTCATGCAGCAATTGAATTCTAATAAATATATCATCAAACTCACCTATTTTATTAGTGGAGTTCCAGTGGACTTCCTGGATATTAAAATTCTGGTGGATCAAGATGTTTATTTACCGACTGATGTACACAGAAAGCCCACTTCAAATAATTCATTGTTGCATGCTAGTTCTAGTCACCCCTATAATACCATTACAGCCATCCCAGTTGGTCAATTCTTCAGGATGGGACGGATCTGTTCCTCTGACACTCGTTTTGAATCCCAGGCTATGGATCTTCATGATAGATTCAGAGCCAGGGGTTATTCCAACAGATGTATCAACTCAGGATACAACAGAGCAAAAAAATGTACTTGTGACAGTTTATTACATCCCCAAGAGAAAAATAAGCAAGTGAATGATAGAGTCCATTATATCTCCACTTATAATGGGGAGTGGGCTGTGATAAGGATGAGCCTTAAAAAGCATTGGGACATCCTTAAAACAGATCCCATTCTCACAAAACATCTTACAGATTATCCCCTCATGACCTCAAGATAAAGTAGAAATTTGGATGATATTCTTTTTTTAAAAATTCTTTATTTTAGGTATGTCATAGAAAAAATACAAACATGTCTAGGGTATAATCAAAGTACATAACATCTTATGATAATCAGACATGTAGGATATAGTATAGGAAAGGAGATGTGGGAGCCGGGGGAGAGTAATGGTACTGCCACACTACACAATCCCGCTAGCGATCTCGTTAGCGTCGCATACTAATGAGATCGCTAGCGGGATTGTTTCTATATCGCTAGTGTCGGCCACATTTAGCGATATCGTTAAGGACGCTATCGCAGTTAGCGATCTCCTTAACGACTTTAGCGGTACAAAAGTACCGCTAAATCGCTAAAAAAGGTGCCACACTCAGCGATATATACTTACCCAGCGGGAGCGCCGACGATAAAATAGGGTCCGGAACGATTCCAGCGACGAGCGAGATCACAGCAGGAAGCTCGTCGCTGGCAGATGCTGCACACAACAACATCGCTAACGGGATCGCTAAATAGTGACGTTTTTTAGCGATCCCGTTAGCGATGTTGTTTAGTGTGGCATACCCTTAAGGAGGGAAATGTAAACGTAGTAGGGTGAATGAGATAAGAGAAAGGGGAGGAAAAAATAACTGGGTACAAAAAAAAAGAACAAAGTTGGGTACACATAACAGAGACAAGAACCATGTTTACAAGACGCCAGAAGGCACTATTGAGGAACAACACTGTGTGCAGAATTATTAGGCAAATAAGTATTTTGATCACATCATCCTTTTTATACATGTTGTCCTACTTCAAGCTGTACAGGCTTGAAAGCCAACTGCCAATTATGTAAATCAGGTGATTTGCATCTCTGTAATGAGGAGGGGTGTGGTCTAATGACATCAACACCCTATATAAGGTGTGCTTAATTATTAGGCAACTTCCTTTCCTTTGGCAAAATGGGTCAGAAGAGAGATTTGACGGACTCTGAAAAGTCAAAATTGTGAGATGTCTTGCAGAGCGATGCAGCAGTCTTGAAATTGCCAAACTTTTGAAGCGTGATCACCGAACAATCAAGCATTTCATGGCAAATAGCCAACAGGGTCACAAGAAGTGTGTTGATAAAAAAGGCGCAAAATAACTGCCCATGAATTGAGGAAAATCAAGCGTGAAGCTGCCAAGATGCCATTTGCCACCAGTTTTGCCATATTTCAGAGCTGCAACGTTACTGGAGTATCAAAAATCACAAGGTGTGCCATACTCGGGGACATGGCCAAGGTAAGGAAGGCTGAAAAACGACCACCTTTGAACAAGAAACATAAGATAAAACGTCAAGACTGGGCCAAGGAATATGTTAAGACAGATTTTTCTAAGGTTTTATGGACTGATGAAATGAGAGTGACTCTTGATGGGCCAGATGGATGGGCCCGAGGCTGGATCAGTAAAGGGCAGAGAGCTCCACTCCAACTCAGACGCCACTCCAACTCAGACTCCAGCAAGGTGTAGGTGAGGTAGTGGTATGGGCTGGTATCATCAAAGATGAACTTGTGGGACCTTTTCGGGTTGAGGATTGAGTGAAGTTCAACACCCAGACCTACTGACAGTTTCTGGTAGACACCTTTTTCAAGCAGTGGTACAGGAAGAATTCGGTATCGTTCAAGAAAAACATGATTTTCATGCAGGACAATGCTCCATCATATGCATCAAAATACTCCTCAGCGTGGCTGGCCAGTAAAGGTCTAAAAGAAGAAAAAATAATGACATGGCCCTCTTGTTCACCTGATCTGATCCCCATAGAGAACCTGTGGTCCCTCACAAAATGTGAGATCTACAGGGAGAGAAAAAAGTACACCTCTCGAAACAGTGTCTGGGAGGCTGTGGTGGCTGCTGCATGCAATGCTGATCGTAAACAGATCAAGCAACTGACAGAATCTATGGATGGAAGGCTTTTGAGTGTCATCGCAAAGAAAGGTGGCTATATTGGTCACTGATTTTTTTATTTTTGTTTTTGAATGTCAGAAATGTTTATTTCTAAAGTTTGTGTTGATATATTGGTTTACCTGTTGAAAATAAACAAGTGAGATAGGTATATGTTTGGTTTTTATTAAGTTGCCTAATAATTGTGCACAGCAATAGTTACCTGCACAAACAGATATCCTCCTAAGGGCCCCGTCACACATAGCGACACACCAGCGATCCGGACAACGATATTAACTTGTCAGGATCGCTGGTGTGTCGCTACATGATTGCTGGTTAGCTGCCAAACAGGCAGATCTCAGCAGCGATCAGGACAGCGACTATGCGGGTAACAAGCGATGCACGTCTCTTAGTTACCCGCAGTGTACCTTAGATACCAGTGCGCTGGTGCAGGGAGCTGGTAACCAAGGTACCGAGCGGCGCCTAGAAACCCAATGTGTACCTTGGTTACTAGCTCCCCTGCACCAGCGCGCTGTTATCTAACGTACACATCGGGTTTCTAGGCGCCAAGCGGTGCCTAGAAACCCAATGTGTACCTTGGTTACCAGCTCCAGCTCGCTGATCGCTGGTCTCCCGCCAGCCACACGCAGCGATGCTTGCTGGCCAGCGGGAGACCAACGATCAAAAAAATGTCCAGGACATTCAGCGACGATCAGCGATACCCAGCAGGGGGGCGGATTGTCGCTGCGTGTCACACACAGCGATATCGCTGGGGAGATCGCTGTTGCGTCACAAAACTTGTGACTCAGCAACGATCTCGCCAGCAATCTCGCTATGTCAGACGGGGGCTTTAGATAGCCAAATCTAAAAAAATACCACTCCAACTTCCAAAAATATTAAGATTTGATATTTGAGTCTTTTGGGTTGATTGAGAACATAGTTATTGTTCAATAATAAAAAAGAATCCTCTCAAATACAACTTGCCTAATAATTCTGCACACAGTGTAGAAACACCTGTGAAATCATATTGAGTGAGGGTCATATCCGAGCGAGGGAGATCACCCTTATATTAACCCTAACCATGTAAATAAGTCCCCTACTTTGGAGTTACCTCTTGAAGTTTTTTCCATGGAGACCATATTTTTTTATAAATTTCATTGATATGTGTTGCTAAACTGGTGAGTTCTTCAAGTTGGGAAATTTTATTTACCTTCGAGGTCCATTATCTTAGAGTGGGAGGAGACTCGTCTCTCCAATGTATAGCTATTAAATGTTCGCCACACTAACCAGTAATGGGAGAAGCCTGTGTTTCAATGGTTTAAAACTTTTGGATGGACAAAAGAGCTTCAGTAGCTTGTAGATTATTATCAATAAGTTTTAGTTTTTTAAGATTAAAGGGTATGCCACACTAAACAACATCGCTAACGGGATCGCTAAAAAACTTCACTATTTAGCGATCCCGTTAGCGATGTTGTTGTGTGCGGCATCTGCCAGCGACGAGCTTCCTGCTGTGATCTCGCTCGTCGCTGGAATCGTTCCGGACCCTATTTTATCGTCGGCGCTCCCGCTGGGTAAGTATTATCGCTGAGTGTGGCACCTTTTTTAGCGATTTAGCGGTACTTTTGTACCGCTAAAGTCGTTAAGGAGATCGCTAACCGCGATAGCGTCCTAACGACATCGCTAAAATAGGTAGCTACTAGCGATATAGAAACAATCCCGCTAGCGATCTCATTAGTATGCGACGCTAACGAGATCGCTAGCGGGATTGTGTAGTGTGGCAGTACCTTTAGATTGATGCCGGACCAAAATTCCATGAGTGTTGATCAATCCCAAAAAATATGAGTATGATGACCAGTTTGACTATGAAATCTCCAACACGTGTTGGTGTCAGATAAACCCATATGATGAAGTTTGACCAGAGTCATATGCCATCTAGTTAGAATCTTATAGGAGTTTTCCTGGAGAAGAAAACATCTATAGAAACCACTTGCATTGAGTAAGAGTTTGGTAATTTGTTCTTCTGAGAAACTACCATTAAGTTCTGATTCCCAGGAATATATGAAAGAAGGTTTACACTTACGGGGAGGGATACTAAGGCGAGCATATAAACAGGAAATAAGTTTTAATCTTGGAGACTGCAATTTAGTCATGATATCCAACCAGGACCAGTTAGATTTAGATGGACATTTTTGTCTAAATTGGCATAAGTTCCGCCTAACATGTTGCAGTTGGAGAAAATTTTTTGGATGAGCCAAGGCATTACCAGGCCACTCATTATTCTCAAAATCTTATTGTCACTGAAACTGGTCAATGTATTCCTAGGCAATGCAGACCAAAGGGTATACGGATCGTTAAAATCAGGATCTATTAGATGTGGTACAGAGCTAATAGGCGTCAATGTAGATGGGAAAGAAGCAGTCAGAAGCTCACTAGTCAATCATTTAACCCTAAAAGTGGCCGTGAGGATTCCATCCAACCTAAAGGTGTCAGGGGGATTCACTCGAGACCATAGATATGGTATCCCTTTAGTCCCTAATAAAATCAAATCAATATCCTTCCGGTCTCCTCTTTCATAATCAAAAAACATTCTTAGCCATCTGCCCAAATGTGTAGCTTTATAATAAATATAAGGATCAGGGACTCCCAAACCTCCTGAGGAAATCGGGTATGAAAGGAATTTGAAAGGCAATCTCACTCTTTTCCGTTTCCATAGGAATCTAGACATTAAAAGTTTTAAGGTTTTGAAAAAAGTTTGTGGTACGTTTATGGGAATCATACTCACAGTATATAAAATTACTGGCATTTAATATGTTAATACGTTCCATCCAAGAGAGTGTAGGTAGGTCATAAGATTTCCTTAATGTTTCTACTTTCTTCAATAGAGGAGAATAATTAGTTTGGAATAAATCTATGGGATTTTTGGTGATGTATACTCCCAAATATTTTAAGGCTTTCGTGGACCAAGTAAAGGGAGATTGCTTGCGAAGAGTGGTTAGTGTGAATTTGGCAAATTTATGTTAAGTGCTTCCGATTTCGTGGTTGGTTGTAATAAAAAGTAAGTCATTCGCAAAGGCTAATGTTTTAAATTCCATCATCCCAATCTTTAGTCCTCTAATAGATTCCTCCTGTCTTACCTTCTGAATTAGTGTCTCTGTGGTCAGAATAAATAAAGAAGGGAACAACGGGCACCCCTGTCTAATACCGTTGTTAATATTAAAACTGAGACAGGATGCAATTGACCCTCACGTTAGCAGTGGGCTGCGAGTATAGGGAAAAAACTGCAGAGACAAACTGCGGAAGGAAGCCAAACTTATCCAATACTTTCTCCATGTATCTCCAACTATCAAATGCCTTTTCAGCATCAGTGGATAGAAGGGCCAATGGGATGCCACCGGATTTAGCAACATGGATTGAATAATTTTTGCTGAATTATCTCTACCTTCTCTGACCCTCACAAACCCAGCCTGTTGTGAATGTGTTAGAAATTAATTCTGAGCAGAAGCTCCCTCTGGTGGTTACAAACAGTACTGAACCATTCAATGAAGATTGTGAAGATTGGCGATCAGGAGTTACAGACTGGTCTTATATAAGGGAGGTTCCCTCCCATCAGGGTTGCCGGTGATCAATTGTTCTTGTCTCAACTTTGGTTCCTGGTTCTCTTGGAAGCTTGCTGTGTTTTGCTGCATCTTCTGCTAACAGATAAGATTTTTCCTGCTTGTATTTTTGTGCTTGCTTTTTGCATTGTTTCTTGCACTCTTGTGGAGGTCAGCCAGGTCCTCTCCGGGGGGCTTGCGTTCCTCTCAGTTTATCTGAGCCTCTGTTGTTTGTTCATTTGCCTTTTCCAGTTTTTTCAGTGGCTGCGGCTTAGTTTTGCTACACCAGAGAACTAATTTAGGTGGTAGAGGTCGTGTGATCTCAGGTGTTTTTGTAATTAGTAGGGTTGGTACTTTTTAGGGTTTTTTGGGATTGCAGTAAGTACCCTTCCTATCCTTTTCTTTCTAGGAAGATTGGGCCCCAACGTTTGCTCATACTATTTTCTGTCTGTGTCTGTATTTTCTCTTGTCTAACCGCCATTACATGTTTGGGGGCTTCCTATGTTCTTTGGGGATCTGCTCCGGGGCAGATAGTTTTCCTCTTTCTATCTTTAGGTGTAGTTAGCTTCTCAGGCTGTGACGAGGCGTCTAGGACCAACGTAGGTACGCTCCACGGCTGCCTTTAGTTGTGGTGGTTAGTCAGGGTACTGCAATCCAGTAGGTTCCAACTTCTCTGGTGTATTGCCGTTTTTGCCCGCTCTCCTCAGCTACCAAAACATAACACCAGCCTGATCTGTATGAATTAGCTTTGGAAGAATATTACTTAATCTTGTCGCTAAAGTTTTAGCCCACAGCTTTGTGTCTGCATTGAGCAAAGAAATTGGTCTATAATTGGGACAATGATTAGGATCTTTCCCATCTTTTGGGAGGACAGTAATAGTAGCCTCTAGGGACTGTTTAGGTACAGAGTGACCATTTAAATAAGAGTTGAACAAAGTTAATAGATGTGGAAGCAAGGGATTAATAAATTTTTTATAATACAAAATTGGATGTTCATCTGGGCCCAGAGATTTCCCACTAGGAATTGTCTGTAGTTTATATAGCACCTTTTGAGTAGTAACAGGGGCCGTCAGCAAGGAATGGTCCTCCAGAGGGAGTTTAGAAGGGTATAAAGGGTCTAGAAACTTGGCTATTTCTTCCAAAACTATTGTTGGATTTAGAATGTCCATTGGCGTTTTCAGATTACTCAATTTTTCATAAGTAGAGTTGAGCGAAACAGGTCGGTCAGATTCAAAAGTCGCCGACTTTCACCAAAGTTGGGTTTCGTTGGCCGAAAATCGACCACAGCGTGCAGTCGGCCATGCGGTCAGCAAAACGAGTGCCAAAGTCGGTTTTCCCATAATGCTTTCAGGCACCTTTTTTCAGCCAATGAGGAAGGATGTACACTGTGGGCAACGAGATGACATGGGCAGCGTCCACCACCATCTTAGAGAAGGGCATTGAAGTTTGGCTTACTTTGGGGGGCTTCATAGTGTCTATAAAAGTAATGACCGCCGACCTCCATTTTACTTCTGCCGTTCTTAACAGTAGGGAGAGGTTGCTGACGCTGTTTTTCAGTAGGGAGAGAGTTAGGGCTGGAAAGAGAAGTTCTTCTGTGCTTGTGCTGATAGCAATTGTGCTGTACAGTTAGTGCGCAGTGACAGGGGAGGATTTTCTTGTGTGCAGCAGCGCTGGTTATTAGGCTGCTGTTATGTTACGGTAGCTGAGGAGTGCAGGCAAAAAAGGAAATACACCAGAGCAGTTGGAATCTATGAGAATGCAGTACCCTGACTAACCACCACAACTAGAGGCAGCCGTGGAGCGTTCCTACGTTGGTCCTAGACGCCTCGTCACAGCCTGAGAAACTAACTACACCTAAAGATAGAAATAGGAAAGCTATCTGCCCCGTAGCAGAACCCCAAAGATAATAGAAAGCCCCCAAACATGTAATGGCGGTTAGACAAGAGGAAATACTGACACAGAAAGAAAATAGTATGAGCAAACGCTGGGGCCCAAACTATCTAAATAGAAAAGGACAGGAAGGGTACTTACTGCAATCCCAGAAAACCCTGAAAAACACCAACTCTACTAATTTCAAAATCACCTGAGATCACACGACCTCTACCACCTAAATTAGTTCTCTGGTGTAACAAAAACATCAGCCACTGAAAAAACTGGAAAAAGCAAAAGTACAAAACACAGTGGCTGAACTAAACTGAGAGGGCAAAAGCCCCCGGAGGGGACCCAGAAGGCCCCCACAGAAGTGCAGGACCAAATGCAAAAATATAGCAAAAACACAAAATAAGAAATTGTCTTATCTGATAGCAGGAGATGCAGACACGACACAGCAGGCTACAAGGGAAACTGGAAAGAAGGATTCAGACCAGAACAATTGATCACCGGCAACCCTGATGGGAAAATGATTCCCTTAAATAAGACCAATCAGTAACACCTGATTCCCAGTCCTCACAATCCTCACTAGTACCGCTTGTAATAACCAGAGGGAGCCTCTGCTCAGAACTCATCTCAAACCCATTCACAACAGTACCCCCCCCTTGAGGAGGGGTCACCGAACCCTCATTTGAGCAACCAGGTCGGTCAGGATGAGTTCTATGATACGCACGGATAAGTCTCCTAGCATGGATGTCCGAAGCAAACACCCAAGAATTATCTTCCTGACCATAACCTCTCCATTTAACCAAATACTGGAGTCTTCGTCTAGAAAAACGAGAATCCAATATTTTCTCAACCACATACTCCAGATTGCCCTCAACCAAAACAGGGTCAGGAGGCACAGCAGCAGGAACCACTGGCTCAACAAACCTCTTCAACAAGGACTTGTGGAACACGTTATGGATCTTAAATGTCCCTGGAAGAAGCAAACGAAAAGAAACAGGATTAATAATCTCCATGATCTTATAAGGTCCAATGAACCTAGGCTTAAATTTAGGAGATGCTACTCTCATAGGAATATTCTTTGAGGACAACCAGACCAAGTCCCCCACTTTAAACCGAGGACCATCAGTCCTATGCCGGTTAGCAAACCGCTGGGCCTTCTCCTGAGAGAGGGACAACCTCTCCACTACCTGGTCCCAAATCTGCTGCATACGCTCAACAACAGAGTCAACACCTGGACAGACAGAAGCCTCCGTCTGTCCTGAAGAAAATCGAGGGTGAAACCCAGAATTACAGAAAAACGGAGACATCAAAGTGGCAGAGCTAGCCCTATTATTAAGAGCAAACTCAGCCAAAGGCAAAAAAGAGACCCAGTAATCCTGATCAGCAGACACAAAGCATCTTAGATAAGTCTCCAATGTCTGGTTTGTTCTCTCAGTTTGACCATTGGTCTGAGGATGAAATGCCGAGGAGAAAGACAATTGAACACCCAGTTTAGAACAAAAAGTCCTCCAAAATCTGGAAACAAACTGGACTCCTCTGTCAGACACAATGTTCTCAGGAATGCCGTGTAAACGAACCACGTGCTGAAGGAACAACGGCACCAATTCAGAGGAGGAAGGCAACTTAGGTAATGGCACAAGATGTATCATTTTGGAAAACCTATCACAAATTACCCAGATGGTGGTCATTCTCTGAGAAACAGGAAGATCGGAAATGAAATCCATAGAGATATGGGTCCATGGTCTCTTGGGCACAGGCAATGGCATCAACAAACCACTAGAGCGAGAGCAAGGCTTGGAGCGAGAGCAAGTCCCGCAGGACTGCACAAATTCCCTGACATCGCGAGACAAGGTAGGCCACCAAAAGGACCGACTAACCAAGTCTCTGGTACCAAAAATTCCGGGATGCCCAGCCAATGCGGAACAATGAATCTCAGACATCACACTCTTTTTCCATTGGTCCGGGACAAACAATTTTCCAACAGGGCAGCGCTCGGGCCTATCCTCCTGACACCCCTCCAGAGCAAGTCTCAAATTGGGCGAGATGGCGGAAAGAACTACACCCTCCTTCAAAATAACAGAGGGATCAGATAGCTCAGGAGAGTCCGCAAGGAAACTCCTCGAGAGGGCATCCGCCTTAACATTCTTAGTGCCAGGAAGAAAGGAAACCACAAAATTAAAACGTGTGAAAAACAAGGCCCACCTGGCCTGTCTAGGATTGAGTCGCCTGGCAGATTCCAGATAGACCAGATTCTTATGGTCCGTAAGGATCACCACCTGATGTTTGGCTCCCTCCAGCCAATGTCTCCACTCTTCAAAAGCCCACTTCATGGCCAATAACTCCCGATTACCCACGTCATAATTACGTTCAGTAGGAGAAAATTTTCGAGAGAAAAAGGCACAAGGGTTACTTTTAGAGGTCTCTGGATCTTTTTGGGACAAAACGGCACCTGCCCCAATTTCAGAGGCATCAACCTCCACCTGAAATGGCAGAGAAACATCAGGCTGCCGTAGAACAGGAGCAGAAGTGAATCTCTGCTTAAGTTCCTGAAACGCAGAGACTGCCTCAGGAGGCCAATTCACCACATCAGAACCCTTTCTGGTCAAATCAGTTAATGGTTTAACAATAACAGAGAAATTACCAATAAATTTACGATAAAAATTGGCAAAACCCAAAAATCTCTGAAGAGCCTTTAATGAAGTAGGTTGGACCCAATCACAGATGGCCTGAACCTTGACCGGGTCCATTTCAATAACAGATGGGGACAAAATGAATCCCAGAAATGAGATCTTCTGTACGCCAAAAAGACACTTTGATCCCTTCACATACAGAGCATTCTCTCTCAAAATCTGGAATACAGTTCGAACATGTTTCACATGAGAGTCCCAGTCATTAGAAAAAATCAAGATATCATCCAAATAAACAATCAGAAACTTGTCCACAAAATCCCTGAAAATGTCATTCATGAAGGACTGGAAGACGGAAGGAGCATTAGTGAGCCCAAAGGGCATCACAAGGTACTCAAAATGCCCTTCAGGGGTGTTAAATGCCGTCTTCCATTCATCCCCGTGCTTAATGCGAATAAGGTTATACGCCCCCCTGAGGTCAAGCTTGGTAAACCAAGTAGCGTTTTTCACCCTGGAAAACAGGTCAGAAATCAAGGGTAACGGGTATTGATATTTCACAGTAATATTGTTCAAGAGACGATAATCAATACACGGCCTTAATGAACCATCTTTTTTGGCCACAAAGAAAAAACCGGCACCTAAGGGTGAAGAGGATGGTCTGATATGACCCTTCTCCAATGATTCCTTGATATAAGACCGCATAGCGTCATGTTCAGGTACAGACAAGTTAAAAAGGCGACCCTTAGGGAATTTACTACCTGGCACTAATTCAATAGCGCAGTCATAGCTCCTATGGGGAGGTAAGGATGCAGATTTACTTTCGCTAAACATATCAGAAAAATCAAACAAAAAGTCAGGAACATCCTCAGCCTGGGGGGAGGCAGAAAAAACAGGAGTGTTGGCACTAACACATTGGCAGCCCCAACTGGTTACAGACACAGATTTCCAATCCAAAACAGGATTATGAGACTGTAACCAAGGGAAACCCAGCACTATAATGTCATGCAGATTATATAGAACCAAAAATTTGCAGCACTCCTGGTGATCAGGTTCAACCCTCATTATCACCTGAGTAGAAAACTGGGGTTTATTCTCAGCCAAAGGGGTAGAATCGATCCCCAGTAAAGGAATAGACTTCTGTAGGGGTATCAAGGAAAACCCACAACGTTTAGCAAAATCATAATCCATCAGGTTAATAGCTGCTCCAGAATCAACGAAAGCCTGAGCAGAAAATGAGGACAGAGAGCATATCAGAGTGACAGTTAATAAAAACTTAGTCTGAACACTACCCAAGACAACTGAGCGTGCAAAATGTCTTCCCCGCTTAGGGCAGACTGAAATAGCTTGAGAGGCATCACCACAGTAGAAACATAACCCATTGCGCTTTCGAAACTCATGACGCTGTGCCCCAGACACCACTCCATCACACTGCATGGGCTCAGCAGCTGGCTCACAAGGCAACACCACTCCACGCATACTTCTCCGCTCACGCAAACGTCTGTCAATTTGAATCGCCAATGACATAGAATCATTGAGACCAGAGGGGACAGGGAATCCCACCATAACATCCTTTACATTATCCGACAGACCCTTCCGGAAAAGGGCCGCCAAAGCGTCGTCATTCCATTTGGTCAGGACTGCCCACCTACGGAATCTCTGACAGTATAACTCAGCGTCATCAAGCCCCTGATTTAATGCCAACAAGGCTTTTTCAGCTTGATCAGTGACATTAGGCTCATCGTACAATAACCCCAAAGCCTGAAAAAATGCATCAACATCACTCAAAACAGGATCCCCAGGTATCAGGGAAAAAGCCCAATCCTGAGGATCGCCGCGCAGGAGAGAGATGATAATTTGAACCTGCTGCGCTGCGTTTCCTGAGGACTTAGATTTTAAGGCAAGAAACAATTTACAATTATTTTTGAAATTCTGAAATTTAGCTCGATCCCCTAAAAACAAATCTGGCATGGGGATCCTAGGTTCCACAACAGGCAACCTAGCAAGATATGCAGCAATACTCTGAACCTCAGTGGCAAGCTGATCCACACGGCCAGACAACTGTGCAAACTCCATTGGGAGAAAAGATCCTCCCCAGCACCCAGAGATACAGAGGGAAAAAAAAAAAAAAAATGCAACAAACAGAAAAATATCTCTGACAACTTTTCTTCCTTCAAAATATTTTTTCCCTTCTGTGAGTACCATACAATTTTTATGGCCGGTGATACTGTTATGTTACGGTAGCTGAGGAGTGCAGGCAAAAAAGGAAATACACCAGAGCAGTTGGAATCTATGAGATTGCAGTACCCTGACTAACCACCGCAACTAGAGGCAGCCGTGGAGCGTTCCTACGTTGGTCCTAGACGCCTCGTCACAGCCTGAGAAACTAACTACACCTAAAGATAGAAATAGGAAAGCTATCTGCCCCGTAGCAGAACCCCAAAGATAATAGAAAGCCCCCAAACATGTAATGGCGGTTAGACAAGAGGAAATACTGACACAGAAAGAAAATAGTATGAGCAAACGCTGGGGCCCAAACTATCTAAATAGAAAAGGACAGGAAGGGTACTTACTGCAATCCCAGAAAACCCTGAAAAACACCAACTCTACTAATTTCAAAATCACCTGAGATCACACGACCTCTACCACCTAAATTAGTTCTCTGGTGTAACAAAAACAGCAGCCACTGAAAAAACTGGAAAAAGCAAAAGTACAAAACACAGTGGCTGAACTAAACTGAGAGGGCAAAAGCCCCGGAGGGGACACAGAAGGCCCCCACAGAAGTGCAGGACCAAATGCAAAAATATAGCAAAAACACAAAATAAGAAATTGTCTTATCTGATAGCAGGAGATGCAGACACGACACAGCAGGCTACAAGGGAAACTGGAAAGAAGGATTCAGACCAGAACAATTGATCACCGGCAACCTGATGGGAAAATGATTCCCTTAAATAAGACCAATCAGTAACACCTGATTCCCAGTCCTCACAATCCTCACTAGTACCGCTTGTAACCACCAGAGGGAGCCTCTGCTCAGAACTCATCTCAAACCCATTCACAACAGGCTGCCTGATAGCTGTATTGCTGTGTGAACACTGCTGTGCAGACTGCTTTTTACACAGCACTAATACTTTTAGTCTTTTTTTCTGCACAGTTACTGAGCGTTCATTTTTTCCCACACAGTATACAGCTGTACACTCCTCACACACTACCGTGTATCGGCAGGTATCACGGACAAATACATGCTGACTATCTGTGTGTGACTCCGAAAATATATACGGAGATTGAAATTTTCCCGTACACCATATACAGTCATGGCCAAAAATGTTGAGAATGACACAAATATTAATTTTTACAAAGTCTACTGCTTCACTTTTTCTAATGGCAATTTGCATATACTCCAGAATGTTATAAAGAGTGATCAGCTTAACAGCAATTACTTGCAAAGTCAATATTTGGCTAGAAAATGAACTTCATCCCCCAAAACACATTTCAACATCATTGCAGCCCTGCCTTAAAAGGACCAGCTAACCTCTTTTCAGTGATTTCTCCATTAACACAGGTGTTGGTGTTGATGAGGACATGGCTGGAGATCAATCTGTCATGATTAAGTAAGAATGAGACCACTGGACACTTTAAAAGGAGGCTGGTGCTTGGCATCATTGTTTCTCTTCTGTTAACCATGGTTATCTCTAAAGAAACACGTGCAGTCATCATTGCAATGCACAAAAATGGCCTAACAGGGAAGAGTATTGCAGCTAGAAAGATTGCACCTCAGTCAACAATCTATCGCATCATCAAGAACTTCAAGGAGAGAGGATCCATTGTTGCCAAAAAGGCTCCAGGGCGCCCAAGAAAGACCAGTAAGCGCCAGGACCATCTCTTAAAAGTATTTTAGCTGCGGGATCGGGCTACCAGCAGTGCAGAGCTTGCTCAGGAATGGCAGCAGGCAGGTGTGAGTGCATCTGCACGCACTGTGAGGCGGAGACTCTTGGAGCAAGTCCTGGTCTCAAGGAGGGCTGCAAAGAAGCCACTTCTCTCCAGAAAAAACATCATGGACAGACTGATATTCTGCAAAAGATACAGGCAGTGGACTGCTGAGGACTGGGGTAAAGTTATTTTCTCTGATGAATCCCCTTTTCGATTGTTTGGGACATCAGGAAAACGCCTCATTCAGAGAAGACAAGGTGAGCGCTACCACCAGTCTTGTCTCATGCCAACTGTTAAGCATCCTGAAACCATTCATGTGTGGGGTTGATTCTCAGCCAAGGGAATCGGCTCTCTCACAGTCTTGCCTAAAAACACAGCCATGAATAAAGAATGGTACCAGAATGTCCTCCAAGAGCAACTTCTCCCAACCCTCCAAGAGCAGTTTGGCAATCAACAATGCCTTTTATTATTATTATTTTTTATTATTATTATTATACATTTATATAGCACCATTTATTCCATGGTGCTTTACATATCAAAAGGTAAAAATATAGACAGGTACAATAAACATGTGCTAGACAAGGGACACACAAGTACAGAAGGAGAGAGGACCCTGCCCGCGAGGGCTCACAGTCTGCAGGGATGGGTGAGAATACACTAGGAAAGGGTAGAGCTGGTCATGCGATGGTTCAGTACACTGAGGATCATTGCAGGTTGTAGGCTTGTCGGAACAGGTGGGTCTTCAGGTTTTTCTTGAAGGTCTCCGTTGTTGGTGAAAGTCTGATGTTTTGCGGCAGGGAGTTCCAGAGTATGGGGGAAGCCCAGAAGAAGTCTTGTATGCGGTTGTGGGAAGAAGAGATGAGGGGGGAGTCGAGATGGAGATCTTGAGAGGATCGAAGGTTACGTGTAGGTAGGTAGCGGGAGACCATGTCACAGATATATGGAGGAGAAAGGTTGTGGATGGCTTTGCATGTCATGGCTAGGGTTTTGAACTGGAGCCTCTGGGCAATAGGAAGCCAGTGAAGGGCCTGGCACAGGGGGGAGGCTGGGAAATAGCGGGGAGACAGGTGGATTAGTCGTGCAGCAGAGTGTAGGATGGACTGGAGTGGTGCCAGAGTGCTAGAGGGGAGGGCAGACAGTAGGAGGTTGCAGTAGTCGAGGCGGGAGATGATAAGGGCGTGCACTAGTGTTTTTGTGGTTTCATGGTTGAGGAATGAGCGGATTCGGGAAATATTTTTGAGTTTGAGGCGGCAGGAGGTGGCGAGGGCTTGGATATGTGGTTTGAAAGAGAGTGCAGAGTCGATGATCACCCCAAGGCACCGAGCATGTGGGACTGGGGAAAGAGAGCAGCCATTGACATTTACGGATAGGTCTGGTGGAGGGGTAGAATGAGGTGGGGGAAAGATGATGAATTCTGTTTTGTCCATGTTCCGTTTGAGAAAGCGAGCAGAAAAGAAGGCTGAGATAGCAGACAGACACTGTGGGATTTTGGTCAGTAGGGAGGTGAGGTCAGGTCCAGCATGATGGAGCACATTGCCATAAAGCAAAGGTGATAACTAAATGGCTCAGGGAACAAAACAGAGATTTTGGGTCCATGGCCTGGAAACTCCCCAGATCTTAATCCCATTGAGAACTTGTGGTCAATCATCAAGAGACGGGTGGACAAACAAAAACCTAAAAATTCTGACAAAATGAAAGCATTGATTGTGCAAGAATGGACTGCTATCAGTCAGTAATTGGTCCAGAAGTTGATTGAGAGCATGCCAGGGAAAATTGCAGAGGTCCTGAAGAAGAAGGGTCAACACTGCAAATATTGACTTTCTGCATTAACTCATTCTAACTGTCAATATAAGCTTTTGTTACTCATATGTTTGCAATTATATTTCTGTCTGTGATAAAAACATCTGTCAAACACACATAAAAACCAGAGGGCAATAGATCATGTGAAAATATAATATTTGTGTCATTCTCAAAACTTTTGGCCATGACTGTACACCTGTCTGTTTCTGATACAGTACTGTATAGCTGCTCTTTGTATTACGGTCAAATCCATACTGGGTGAGCGTCTTTGTGTGACTCCGGAAATATATACAAAGATTGAAATTTTCCCGCACTACGTATACAGCTGTACGCTCCTCATACAGTACCATATATCTGCTGGTATTTTTGGTACATTTTCCCAAACATGAGGAAGTATGGTGGAAGAGGCCGCGGACGTGGGCGGGGGGGGGCAGCTGGTACTGATGGTGGTGGTGGTAAACCTGCTGGTAGTGCCAAAAAGCACAATAGCACCTTAGGCAGGAGGTGTTGAGCCTTCGTCATTGTCTGGCTCCAGAAGGCCTGGAAGGCTCCCTTTTCTTGAAGTAGGTAAACCGCTTTTAAAGCCGGAGCATCAGGAACAGGTTTTGGCTTATATTGCCGAAACAGCCTCCAGCTCTATCGAATCCTCTTCTGAAATTTCAAAAAATGCAAGCACTGAGTCGTCAGTGCAGGCTCCTGGTCAGGAAAAACATCTTTCCTTGTGTCCTTCACCCTCACCAAATGTGAAGGATGCGGCAGGCCACACTTCAGATTACTCCATGGAGCTCTTTTCACTTACCATGCCTGGGTTATCAAGTGAAATCCTGAATTCCCCAGTCCAAGATTAATATGACATGGAGTACACTGATGCACAGCCACTGCTATATGATTCTGTTGGTACATTCACCCAGAGCACTGCATTGCCCTCGCAGTCTACTCAGCCAGATTCTGACCCTGATGAAACTCAGGTGCCCCTTCCCGCATACTATACCACCTTACACGGTGACACAGAGGAAGGTGCAGATGAAATTGTAGAGGAGGTGATGGATGACCCAGTTGTTGACCCGGATTGGCATCCATTGGGGGAAGAGGGTGCAGCTGGCAATAGCTCAGAAGAGGAGGAGGATCCGCAGCAGGCATCGACAACGCAGCTGCGATTTTCTGGCAGGCCCGTAGCAGTACAAAAGCGTGTTAAAAAACAAAAAGAGTTGCAGGACAGCTTGGCCAGACAGTAAAATTAACACAGTGTGCAAGTCCTAAAATTTATCCCATAGTAGGAAGAGTGCAGTGTGGCACTTTTTTGACCAAAATCCTATTGATGAGGCAAAAGTTATCTATAAGAAGTGCGGAAGGACTTTTAGCCGAGGGAAAAATCTCCGAAAATTGAATACCAGTTGCATGCTTAGACATTTAAACACCATGCACTTGCAAACGTGGATGGACTACAAAACCTCACTGGCTTTGAACGCCTACATTGCCAAACTGTTCTTATTAGAGATGATGCCCTTCCTATTGGTTGAAAGCGCAGCGTTCCGAGAGTTCATGGCCTATGCTGTCCCACACTATGACCTACCCAGTCGGCACTTCTTTTCTAGAAAAGCCATCCCTGCCCCCCACCTGCATGTGAAAGACCGCATTGTCCATGAACTTAAACAATCAGTGAGTGGAAAGGTGCACCTCACAACAGATGCATGGGCCAGGAGGCATGGCCAGGGACGTTACGTGTCCATCATGGCGCACTAAGTTAATGTGGTGGATGCAGGGTCCAGAGAGGACAGAGGTGGTGGGACAGTACTGCCTCGCCCACGGTATAGGCAACAGTTGGCTGTAGGCGTTCGACACTCCTCCTCCTCCAGAAGCAAAAGCTCGTCGACAGAGCAGTCGCATGAGCACTCCATCCGCAGCTGCCAGTGTTGCACACGAGGTGTACCACTATCGAACAGCTAGTGGTAAGCGTCAGCAGGCTGTTTTACAGATAATATCTTTAGGCAACAACATACACACCGCAGAGTTACTGGCCGACTACTTGCAGCGAGAAACTGAGTAATGGCTGGGCAGTCTACATCTTGAGCCAGGCAAGGTAGTCAGTCATAACGGCCGTAATTTTGTGGCGGCCATAGGCCTGGCAAAACCCTGACACATACCTTGCCTGGCTCACACCTTGAACCTGGTGGTGCAGTGCTTCCTAAATAATTATCCAGCGTTACCAGCCTTGCTTCATAAGGTGTGAAGATTGTGCTCACTCATCCGTCGCTCGCCCATAGACTCCTGTCGTATGCAGAGGCTGCAGGGATCGCTCCACCTCCCCAAATACCGCCTAATCATAGACGTTGCAACAAGGTGGAACTCCACAATGCACATAGTTGAGAGGCTGTGCGAACAGAGGCAAGCTGTAATGCATTTGTGGGAGGCTACACGGGCAAGCAGTTTGAGGGCAGACATGGAGTTGTCAGGTCTGCAGTGGTCAAAGCTGAAAGACCTCTGTAAAGTCCTTCAGTGTTTTGAGGAATGCACATGACTGGTAAGCGCAGACGACGCCATCATAAGCATGAGCATCCCACTTATGCGTCTGCTCATGCAAACTTTGACGTACATTAAGAATCAGGCGTCTGCAGCGGAGGAGGAGGAGGAGGGAAGCCTTGATGACAGTCAGGCATTGTCTGCTCAGGGAACTGTCCTGGACAAGGTGGAGGAAGAAGTGGAAGAGGAGGAGGAGGAAGAGGGGGATGAATATTTTGGGGAGGAGGATGCTTCTCAGGGGGCAAGAGATAATGTTGGCTTGCCAA
>JARQOD010008123.1:0-36770 GCA_033576555.1 Oophaga sylvatica
GTAAAGTTATATCTTAGCAGGCTATGTACAGACTAAAAGGAGTTTAAGTCCACCAGTAAATGTATGTAAAGGGATTTTATCTGAGTGTCTGCTTCACTCGATGTAAAGTTATATCTTAGCAGGCTATGTACAGACTAAAAGGAGTTTAAGTCCACCAGTAAATGTATGTAAAGGGATTTTAGTACAATTGAGAGAAGCTCGCATCTTAACAAGCTATTTAGATATGGTAATTCACTTGATAGAAATTACGCATAGTAATTAGCCCTGTATTGTGTATAGCCCGGCATACTCAGCTTAGCCTGACATGTCCGGGCATGCCCGGACAAGTCCCTTAAATGCTCATATTATGAAATGGTCACATTATGAAATGGTCACGGGCATATTATGTATATGGCCGTGTTACAATATTACACACGCGAGTGTTTTTATTCGTATTTTTAAAAATGCAATGACGCGATATTTGTAAAACAAGGTTACAAGATTTTATTGTAATAAATAAATACATCTCAAAGACATTTCAAGCATTTAAAAGTACATACAGAATGATATAAAAAGTGTCACTTGCACAATTAACAAATAGCATCACACACACCACAAAATAGATAATTAACAAGTATATAGGCTACATCGTGAGCCACATGGCTGGCAGTATCGGTAGAGACCTTTTTTTAGGTAGTAGAGTTCCCCTTGTGGTGCCTAATGATGGCGAGTGCAGAGAATGAATTGTACGGGGTGAGGGGTCTACCCTCATCGGGGCAGATACACCATCGCTGGAGGCCATTTTTAATTCGTCTAAATGCTGCCTAGTAGTGGGATTACCCACAACTGTAGAGGGTATATTCAGCGTGGCCATAGCTCGCATAAACGATTCCCAACCCCTAGGTAAATTCCTGACGGTCAGAGCGTGACTCTGAGTTGTAATACATACCAAATCCACTAAGTTAGACCCGGGTATTACAGCGCCTTTGAAAATAAATTCGTCTTTATCATTCCAGTCTGTCACATTTTTATTCTGGAGTAGCCTGTTTAGTAAAAATTCAGCATTCTTTTTATATCTTTGGTTTATATGGCCTACAATTTCAGCGATCTCATGATTTTTTTTATCGGAGTCGGTATTTGACGGCTGTTGATGCTCAGGATCAGGAGTGCTGACGAGATTTAAAGTTGTTAATTCTTTCGAGCAGCGTTTCATATGTACCAAGTAGCGCTCCAGCACGGTGCTATACATTTTAATTTTCACATTGTCAGGGATGTCGCGGCGCTGTAAAATGGAGTTAATTTCATCATCGAGGCGGCGAATAACAGTTTCGCGTATGCTCTCGGTGGTTGGATGCCTTAGCTTGTGTAGGTCCTGTTTGGGGACTAGTCAATAAAGCAATATAATAGAGGTATACCCCAAAATGTATTTCAATGTATAGCAGCAAAAGAATTGGGGATGTAAAACTTAACATTTAATGAACCTAATGTTAAAAAGGGGACACACAGACAATTACCATCCTCCAAACAAACAGTGAGGATACATGATATAATCAGAGAGTAAAGTCCAATAGGGACTACAAAATATAGGAGATATAAATATAAACCAGACAACTTATAGTTTGCTCTGCACCGCAAGAGCAAAAAATTGACTACCTAAATGCAAGTGTATGCATCGCTTATTTGTAAGTCATTTGTCTGGAACGCAATCAAACGTGTGTGAGACAGTATGTATAAAAGGAATGATCTCACCATTTGAATGGAGATATGCGCTCCAAAATTCATCTCCTAATAAAATATGCATCTGGTCATTTCCAGAGTAGATAAGGCCCTTTCCCAACGCGTTTCCTCCTTTCAGGATTCATCAGGGGATATGGCGACTAGAGACATCTATATCAAATGCATTGCTCTCATGGGGAGAAAAATCATATAACTCCTCCTTATATCAATTAATAAGACACTCCCACCACCATTCAAACCAATCAGTGCAAAACAAAATAATGAATCACCAATCAAACGTGATGTGCATGGTTTAAAAATACATGCCTGTTCAATGAGCTCATAATCATGTTGAAACGCACGCCACATATAACGAAATGCATATAGCGATCCACCGTTTGCCAAATAGTGATCGCGCGCCTTATATTAGTGGCGCATGCGCATTTAGTGACTTCCGGTAATCGCATTCATTGGACCGTCGGTCTACTGAGACTACGTCATTGGCGTCCCACTCTGTGATGTAAAAACCACCGCACGCATGCGTGATACAAATTAAGTGGCTTACGATGTATAAATTCAGTTCGCACATTTCAAGAATAACACAGAACGCACAATTGTGTTGTGTCCTATATTGGGACGTTGAATTAAATCGCAAATTGCGACGAAGGTATAACGCTAATATAAAAGTTGTCACTACACAACAGAAGCATCAAAATACAAATATATTGCGTCCCAAATGGCGTCATTAAATATTATTTTAACCAGTATCACTTATTGCGACCAAAATCATGCCATCTTAGGAGACATTCAATAGTTCACCAAAATCTGACATTAACCATATAGAAACATAAAAAAGGGCGCGCAAGATCATTTTAGCTCATTTTAACTCATTCAATACCGTTATTAACACAGACATAGTATACAAATCCCCAAACGAAGAAAATTGGAGATTGATCCTCTCGCACTAAGAGGTAAATCAAAAAATATATTCAAGGAGCATCCACATGAGGTGTCCCATGGTACTCCAATCCAAAATATAGATATGGAGAAGAAGGAATATCCTTCTATGTAGAAAAAATAATAATTGGAGCTTCGGCTGGCTTACCACACTATGGAACGATACTTTGATAATTTCATTGATGTATTTGAGGAAGTTTTAAAGGATATAAAATACATAATCAAATATGGAGACCAGCATCCATAGGTCATAATAAAAATAACATTTCAATTTTGGAAGGGAAAAAAAGGAAAAAGAAAAGCCTGACAGATCCCTATCAGGTACCTATTTCCATCCGACCCTACCTAGCAGCGGAGGTTGGAGCCCTAAATTCCTGCGCAGGTGGCCCCCCCGGTCCACGGCGGCTGACCCTAACTAAATCACCCTGCACGACCCTATACTAGAGAAAGCAGGAGTAGGAAAGTTGTTCATTTAAACCATATGGAGAGACAGTTTTTAGTCGAAAAATCCACTTTGTCTCTCGTTGTAATATTAAATTGTCCCAGTCACCACCACGAATCGGTCTGGGTACTTTATCAATGCCCATGAATTTTATTGCATTAGGGTCCCCCCCATGCTTGAGATTGATATGCCTGGCCACAGGTGTATCCATCTTCCTCGCTATATCTCTCATGTGCTCACCAATTCTCCTCCTAAACTCTCTAATGGTCTTTCCCACATAGATCATACCACATATACAAATAGCCCTGTAAATGACACCTTCACTCCTGCAGTTGATAAAAGAGGTGATCTCAAATTTCCTTGAGTTGTCAGATGCAAAAAATTGTTTGCCAACTTCCATGTTTTTACAGGCAATACAACCACTACATTTGAAACACCCCACAACGTTGGATTTAAGCCATGTTGTTTTTTCAGCATTTACAAAGTGGCTCTTGACCAGTCTATCCTTTAAGGACCTCCCTTTACGAAAGGTAATTTGGGGATGACTAGGCAAGAGATCGCCAATGTCCTGATCCATTTTCAGGATAGGCCAATGGTTTTTCAAAATCCGCCTTAGATCATCGGCCCCGTTATTATATGTGGTGATAAATCTAAGACCCAGAAATTCATCTTCTTGTTTAGGGGATTGAGTCAGTAATTCCATCCTGTTTTTTATTTTGATGTCATTATAGGCTCCTTTCAACACATGATCAGGATAACCTCTATCCAAAAATCTATTTCGTAGATCATTTGCTTGATATCTGAAATTATTATCATCTGAGCAATTTCTACGTATCCTTGTATATTGGCCCTTAGGTATACCTTTCTTCTGGGCCAAAGGATGACTGCTCTCCCATCTCAGAAGAGAATTAGTGGCCGTAGGTTTCCTATGAATGCTGGTACTCAGGGTTCCATCATAGTTCTTCTCAATAACCACATCGAGGAATGGCAGTTTTGATGGATTCCATTCATATGTGAAACTCAAACCAATGTCATTCACATTTAGACTCCTGACAAATTCAGCAAAAGATTCTCCTGTACCTTTCCAAATGATAAAAACGTCGTCAATAAATCTCAACCATAAAAGAGCCTTTTCAGCTCCGACGACACCATTTTCACCGAAAATCACTGTCTCCTCCCACCAGCCCAGGAGTAAATTAGCATACGAGGGGGCACAAGGGCTCCCCATCGCAGTACCCCTGAGCTGGTGGTAAAATTTGCGATCAAACACAAAAAAATTATGTGTCAATAGGTAATGTAGACAATCGCAGACAAAGATGTTATGTGCCTTAAACTGTGAACCTCTACTCTTTAAAAAGTATTCAGTTGCCTCAATCCCTTTAACATGGGGAATAGATGAATAAAGTGCCTCCACATCGATACTTGCAAGAATAGTATCGGGTTCCATAACCACTCCATCGATTTTACTCAATAAATCAGTTGTGTCCCTCGTGTATGAGCTAAGGGCAAGAACAAATGGATTTAAAATTTTATCAAGATAAATGCCCAGATTTTTCGTAAGGCTGCTCACACCTGACACAATTGGTCTCCCCTTAAGGGGATCGACCCCTTTGTGTACCTTGGGGAGACAGTAGAATGTAGCCAATGTGGGAAACTTAGGTATAATAAATTCACTCTCATTTTTGTCTATAACCCCTATTGAGAGGCCATTCAATATAATTTGTCTTAACTCCTTAGTGAATACCATAGTAGGGTCAGAAGAAAGAACACAGTAACACTCTCTGTTGTTCAGAATATTAAGGCACATTTTCTTATACTCTGAAGAATTAAGTACTACTAAATTACCACCTTTATCAGAACTTTTAATGGTAATGTCTTGATCTTTTTCCAGATCTTTAAGTGCCATCATTTCCTGACGGGTCAAATTATATTGGGTAAATGAAGGAAATTCACCAAGTTTCTGTATGTCTTTAGAAACCAAATTCAAAAATATATCGATCGACGTAAGGTCTGATTGGGGAGGTGGCATTTTTTTACTCTTGCATTTAAGATCTGTAAAAGGACCTTTACCACTTAAACTAGAGTCAGTGTCAGAGAGGTTATACAGGACTCTAATATCCTCCAGGAGGGAGTCAGAAACCCCTAATTCATCACACGTCCTTTTTTGAGATTGAATATGAAATTTCTTCCATTTAAGTTTCCTGACAAATAAATTGAGGTCCTTCGTACCCTCAAATGAGTCAAAATTACTAGACGGAACAACTACAACAACCATCCTACTCCTGCTTTCTCTAGTATAGGGTCGTGCAGGGTGATTTAGTTAGGGTCAGCCGCCGTGGACCGGGGGGGCCACTTGCGCAGGAATTTAGGGCTCCAACCTCCGCTGCTAGGTAGGGTCGGATGGAAATAGGTACCTGATAGGGATCTGTCAGGCTTTTCTTTTTCCTTTTTTTCCCTTCCAAAATTGAAATGTTATTTTTATTATGACCTATGGATGCTGGTCTCCATATTTGATTATGTATTTTATATCCTTTAAAACTTCCTCAAATACATCAATGAAATTATCAAAGTATCGTTCCATAGTGTGGTAAGCCAGCCGAAGCTCCAATTATTATTTTTTCTACATAGAAGGATATTCCTTCTTCTCCATATCTATATTTTGGATTGGAGTACCATGGGACACCTCATGTGGATGCTCCTTGAATATATTTTTTTGATTTACCTCTTAGTGCGAGAGGATCAATCTCCAATTTTCTTCGTTTGGGGATTTGTATACTATGTCTGTGTTAATAACGGTATTGAATGAGTTAAAATGAGCTAAAATGATCTTGCGCGCCCTTTTTTATGTTTCTATATGGTTAATGTCAGATTTTGGTGAACTATTGAATGTCTCCTAAGATGGCATGATTTTGGTCGCAATAAGTGATACTGGTTAAAATAATATTTAATGACGCCATTTGGGACGCAATATATTTGTATTTTGATGCTTCTGTTGTGTAGTGACAACTTTTATATTAGCGTTATACCTTCGTCGCAATTTGCGATTTAATTCAACGTCCCAATATAGGACACAACACAATTGTGCGTTCTGTGTTATTCTTGAAATGTGCGAACTGAATTTATACATCGTAAGCCACTTAATTTGTATCACGCATGCGTGCGGTGGTTTTTACATCACAGAGTGGGACGCCAATGACGTAGTCTCAGTAGACCAACGGTCCAATGAATGCGATTACCGGAAGTCACTAAATGCGCATGCGCCACTAATATAGGGCGCGCGATCACTATTTGGCAAACGGTGGATCGCTATATGCATTTCGTTATATGTGGCATGCGTTTCAACATGATTATGAGCTCATTGAACAGGCATGTATTTTTAAACCATGCACATCACGTTTGATTGGTGATTCATTATTTTGTTTTGCACTGATTGGTTTGAATGGTGGTGGGAGTGTCTTATTAATTGATATAAGGAGGAGTTATATGATTTTTCTCCCCATGAGAGCAATGCATTTGATATAGATGTCTCTAGTCGCCATATCCCCTGATGAATCCTGAAAGGAGGAAACGCGTTGGGAAAGGGCCTTATCTACTCTGGAAATGACCAGATGCATATTTTATTAGGAGATGAATTTTGGAGCGCATATCTCCATTCAAATGGGTGAGATCATTCCTTTTATACATACTGTCTCACACACGTTTGATTGCGTTCCAGACAAATGACTTACAAATAAGCGATGCATACACTTGCATTTAGGTAGTCAATTTTTTGCTCTTGCGGTGCAGAGCAAACTATAAGTTGTCTGGTTTATATTTATATCTCCTATATTTTGTAGTCCCTATTGGACTTTACTCTCTGATTATATCATGTATCCTCACTGTTTGTTTGGAGGATGGTAATTGTCTGTGTGTCCCCTTTTTAACATTAGGTTCATTAAATGTTAAGTTTTACATCCCCAATTCTTTTACCTGTTTGGGGACTAGATACATTTTCTCTGCATGCTCCATTATTTGCCCGCGAGCAGACTCGTTATTATGGGTATTGCAAAACCTAAAAGAGGACCGATAAAGCCACCGGTCTGATTCAGTACTCGCTTCTTTTTCTTTATGGACTGCTCTCTATCACTCATGGTTCTTATAGCTTTACGCCACTTCTTCAGTATGCCTTTTTAGCGCTCTTTCAGCGGATTCTGCCTTTTAAGATGTTTAAAGCAATCTCACTTATAGCGGTGATTAAATCCACGCTTGCATTGCACAAAATAGATTTCCGGACGGTTGGGGTTGCCTTCACCAGTGTTTTTAAGAGAGCCCAGTTACGCCGGAGTCTCTCGGACATCTTTACAGCACAACGCACACAGTGTGGAATGTGCGAGCCCGCATAAAATTCACTTTTTAGAAGCGGTTTTCTTCTGCACATAGACAGCTGGCAACGCCGGTGGAAACAATCCCGTCCGTAAGCGGTGATCCTCAGGTGTATTAGCTCTCAAATCGACCAGCAAATACCCATAAGGCTCCCGTGTAGCATCCTCAAATGCTTCTAGGAAAAAACGTGTTTTTCCGGGTACATCTGGCGAGCTAGTGTTAAAATTTGTAATTTATCTCGAGGGTTGTTAAAAAGAACCATGTACTTTGTGTTTAAATTTATGGTGCGGCTTTCTTACCCTGACAAAATATGTTTTGTACCAGGTAGAAAATACTGAGATTTCTGTGGTGCACATACTTGGTGAACGCTTTTTCTATCTCGCAATTTTCGCTAGCACTATCCATGAGATCATCAACAATCGCCAAATTCACCTTGTCCGGTGGGAATAATTCATCATCTACGAATGTATTCGGCAGACCCTCCACAAATCTGGTGTTGGGAAAAGAGAGAGAGATTTCATCATATAGTTTCTGCCAGCATGAATAAAACCATACAATATTACCTGGCTTGTGAGAAAAATTACTTTCAATATTATACAGCATTTGTTTTACAAAATAACTCTTTCCAGAATTAGACGGCCCCGCTAGAATGCACGAGAGCGGGTGTTGTAGCCGCGTATCCATCACAATACTGTGCTAATAGCCATACGGCAGGGTGGTGAATTCGTCTAGTAGTCGGCGCTTTGTGTAGACACACTTCTGGGTCTTTTGTAGGACACGGATTCAATATTCCAATATTTTTTATCTCTCACAATGCCCTGTTGCTGTACGACGATACGCTTCTGAGTTTCAGGGGCTGAATTACGGGGGTAGTCCAGAACTAGATCTTTCAGACTGCTAAAATTAATAGATTGAGAGTTACCAACATTTAGTGTTATTCCCTTCACTTTTAAGACAGTCTTCCCTGTGTTGAGCTTGTACCCGTAAGTTTTGGGCCCTGCTTAAACAAACTCTGTGATGTATGTGCCCTCGGGTATCTCACTCGTCAATTCCCCAAGGTAATCGCCTAAAGACGGCTGCCACTCACCTTCCCTGTGCACAAAAATAACTGAATCTGTGTCGTGATAAAGGCACCTCTCCTGCAGCCTGTCCAGCAGAGAATAGAGCTCTAGCCGCGCATACGCGGTGGTAAAGCAGGCTATAAAGATGTTTGTGTTTTTATTGACTGTGTGGTGGCCCTCCGCATATTTCCAGTTAATGGTAGCGGTTTCATCATCGATAAAATCCAGCGTAGAAATGTCATAGTAGGGCAGGAAGAGATACCTAAAAAGCTCATCAGGATCCCTAACAATCTTGGTGCTTGGTAGATTGGCCCGCTGTGCAAACTTCCCCCATAAAGAATTTAAGAAAAGTTTGGAGATCTGTCTTTTAGCGGGGTTGACAGCTATATTTTCAGGTCGTAACCGCACACCCTCTTTTTCAAGAAAACATGTCAATGTACTGCTTTTTCTTGGCGTCATCACTGCACCAGCTAGGATACCCCGAGGCCTCCTGCCTATCCCTAAGGAGTAATTTAATGTAGGGTGCAAACAGATCATCGCTGGTGTTTGGAAAATGCCATATTTCATAGATGTGGGCGATCCGGTACCCTTTATCTATCGCCAGCTCAAGCTCTATAGTGCACCAGGTACCTGTCAGGGAGCGTTCTTCATCACTATGTCTGCATTCTTCGGCCTGTGAATTTACAGCGCATGTATAGCAAAGGGGGAACATCAATTTTTTGTCGAGTTTAACGGTAGAACGGGAAAAAATAAATCTCTCGGGGGATAGACCTTGACTCTAGCTAAGCCAAAGTATTTTTTAATGAAACCAAAGTTGTCATAGATGATGTCGGGGTGACCTACAGGGTATGTTTTAGTTTTGTTTACAAAGGGGCACAGGCTGGTGAAGTCGTAGTAATGTAAAGTCTCATCAGCTTCCACCTGGTGGTAGAGCTTAATGGCGTTAGTTCGACCCCCATAAAGCGCATCGCGGGGGTCTAAGGGAGCGGGGAAATCCATTTGATGGAGAAATGCCTGGAGGCATCGTCTTTTCTGGTAGAAATTTAAACCGATACATTGACATACATACAGAGGCCAGGGTGATGAATTGAAAAGGGTCAATACAGCTGCTCTCCACAACCATTTCTTTTTGAATGTCAATGAATCGGTTTAAATTTCTACCAGAAAAGACGATCGCCATTTTACCGGGTGATAATTATCACAAGGTGAAAAAGCGCTACTCATCCGCCGCTATACAGTGGCTCATGTATGTAGCGCATACCAAGAACATTGACATTCAGCATGCCTTAAGAGGGGGTGAGAAACAACTCGGTCAATATTTTCTAGATGGCTATGCCTATGTTAACGACAGCACATAGCTTTTGAATTTCAGGGCTGTTTTTTCCACGGCTGCCCGTCGTGCTATAATGAGAATGATACAAATAAAGTTACAAACACCACATACGGTCAATTATATCATGCTTTCTTACCTAAAAAGCGCTACCTGCAGCTGCGCGGGTACACCATAAGAGTGATATGGGAGCATGAGTGGCGTGAAATGGTTAAAAACGATTCTAACCTCCAGGCATTTCTCCATCAAATGGATTTCCCCACTCCCTTAGACCCCCGCGATGCGCTTTATGGTGGTCGAACTAACGCCATTAAGCTCTACCACCAGGTGGAAGCTGATGAGACTTTACATTACTACGACTTCACCAGCCTGTACCCCTTTGTAAACAAAACTAAAACATACCCTGTAGGTCACCCCGACATCATCTATGACAACTTTGGTTTCATTAAAAAATACTTTGGCTTAGCTAGAGTCAAGGTCTATCCCCCGAGAGATTTATTTTTTCCCGTTCTACCGGTAAAACTCGACAAAAAATTGATGTTCCCCCTTTGCTATACATGTGCTGTAAATTCACAGGCCGAGGAATGCAGACATAGTGATGAAGAACGCTCCCTGACAGGTACCTGGTGCACTATAGAACTCGAGCTGGCGATAGATAAAGGGTACCGGATCGCCCACATCTATGAAATATGGCATTTTCCAAACACCAGCGATGATCTGTTTGCACCCTACATTAAATTACACCTTAGGGATAGGCAGGAGGCCTCTGGGTATCCTAGCTGGTGCAGTGATGACGCCAAGAAAAAGCAGTACATTGACAGTTTTCTTGAAAAAGAGGGTGTGCGGTTACGACCTGAAAATATAGCTGTCAACCCCGCTAAAAGGCAGATCTCCAAACTTTTCTTAAATTCTTTACGGGGGAAGTTTGCTCAGCGGGCCAATCTACCAAGCACCAAGATTGTTAGGGATCCTGATGAGCTTTTTTGGTATCTCTTCCTGCCCTACTATGACATTTCTACGCTGGATTTTATCGATGATGAAACCGCAACCATTAACTGGAAATATGCGGATGGGCACCACACAGTCAATAAAAACACAAACATCTTTATAGCCTGCTTTGCCACCGCGTATGTGCGGCTAGAGCTCTATTCTCTGCTGGACAGGCTGCAGGAGAGGTGCCTTTATCACGACACAGATTCAGTTATTTTTGTGCACAGGGAAGGTGAGTGGCAGCCGCCTCTAGGCGATTACCTTGGGGAATTGACGAGTGAAATACCCGAGGGCATATACATCACAGAGTTTGTTTCTGCAGGGCCCAAAACTTACGGTACAAGCTCAACACAGGGAAGACTGTCTTAAAAGTGAAGGGAATAACGCTAAATGTTGGTAACTCGCAATCTATCAATTTTAGCAGTCTGAAAGATCTAGTTCTGGACTACCCCCGTAATTCAGCCCCTGAAACTCAGAAGCGCATCGTCGTACAGCAACAGGGGATTGTGAGAGATAAAAAATATTGGAATATTGAATCCCGTGTCCTACAAAAGACCCAGAAGTGTGTCTACACAAAGCGCCGACTACTAGACGAATTCACCACCCTGCCGTACGGCTATTAGCACAGTATTGTGATGGACACGAGGCTACAACACCCGCTCTCGTGCATTCTAGCGGGGCCCTCTAATTCTGGAAAGAGTTATTTTGTAAAACAAATGCTGTATAATATTGAAAGTAATTTTTCTCACAAGCCTGGTAATATTGTATTGTTTTATTCATGCTGGCAGAAACTATATGATGAAATCTCTCTCTCTTTTCCCAACACCAGATTTGTGGAGGGTCTGCCGAATACATTCGTAGATGATGAATTATTCCCACCGGACAAGGTGAATTTGGCGATTGTTGATGATCTCATGGAGAGTGCTAGCGAAAATTGCGAGATAGAAAAAGCGTTCACCAAGTATGTGCACCACAGAAATCTCAGTATTTTCTGCCTGGTACAAAACATATTTTGTCAGGGTAAGAAAAGCCGCACCATAAATTTAAACACAAAGTACATGGTTCTTTTTAACAACCCTCGAGATAAATTACAAATTTTAACACTAGCTCGCCAGATGTACCCCGGAAAAACACGTTTTTTCCTAGAAGCATTTGAGGATGCTACGCGGGAGCCTTATGGGTATTTGCTGGTCGATTTGAGAGCTAATACACCTGAGGATCACCGCTTACGGACGGGGTTGTTTCCACCGGCGTTGCCAGCTGTCTATGTGCAGAAGAAAACCACTTCTAAAAAGTGAATTTTATGCGGGCTCGCACATTCCACGCTGTGTGCGTTGTGCTGTAAAGATGTCCGAGAGACTCCGGCGTAACTGGGCTCTCTTAAAAACACTGGTGAAGGCAACCCCAACCGTCCGGAAATCTATTTTGCGCAATGCGAGCGTGGATTTAATCACCGCTATAGGTGAGATTGCTTTAAACATCTTAAAAGGCAGAATCCCGCTGAAAGAGCGCTAAAAAGGCATACTGAAGAAGTGGCGTAAAGCTATAAGAACCATGAGTGATAGAGCGCAGTCCATAAAGAAAAAGAAGCGAGTACTGAATCAGACCGGTGGCTTTATCGGTCCTCTTTTAGGTTTTGCAATACCCATAATAACGAGTCTGCTCGCGGGCAAATAATGGAGCATGCAGAGAAAATGTATCTAGTCCCCAAACAGGACCTACACAAGCTAAGGCCTCCAACCACCGAGAGCATACGCGAAACTGTTATTCGCCGCCTCGATGATGAAATTAACTCCATTTTACAGCGCCGCGACATCCCTGACGATGTGAAAATTAAAATGTATAGCACCGTGCTGGAGCGCTACTTGGTACATATGAAACGCTGCTCGAAAGAATTAACAACTTTAAATCTCGTCAGCACTCCTGATCCTGAGCATCAACAGCTGTCAAATACCGACTCCGATAAAAAAAATCATGAGATCGCTGAAATTGTAGGCCATATAAACCAAAGATATAAAAAGAATGCTGAATTTTTACTAAACAGGCTACTCCAGAATAAAAATGTGACAGACTGGAATGATAAAGACGAATTTATTTTCAAAGGCGCTGTAATACCCGGTCTAACTTAGTGGATTTGGTATGTATTACAACTCAGAGTCACGCTCTGACCGTCAAGAATTTACCTAGGGGTTGGAATCGTTTATGCGAGCTATGGCCAAGCTGAATATACCCTCTACAGTTGTGGGTAATCCCACTACTAGGCAGCATTTAGACGAATTAAAAATGGCCTCCAGCGATGGTGTATCTGCCCCGATGAGGGTAGACCCCTCACCCCGTACAATTCATTCTCTGCACTCGCCGTCATTAGGCACCACAAGGGAACTCTACTACCTAAAAAAAGGTCTCTACCGATACTGCCAGACATGTGGCTCACGATGTAGCCTATGTACTTGTTAATTATCTATTTTGTGGTGTGTGTGATGCTATTTGTTAATTGTGCAAGTGATACTTTTTATATCATTCTGTATGTACTTTTAAATGCTTGAAATGTCTTTGAGATGTATTTATTTATTACAATAAAATCTTGTAACCTTGTTTTACAAATATCGCGTCATTGCTTTTTTAAAAATACGAATAAAACACTCGCGTGTGTAATATTGTAACACGGCCATATACATAATATGCCCGTGACCATTTCATAATGTGACCATTTCATTATATGAGCATTTAAGGGACTTGTCCGGGCATGCCCGGACATGTCAGGCTAAGCTGAGTATGCCGGGCTATACACAATACAGGGCTAATTACTATGCGTAATTTCTATCAAGTGAATTACCATATCTAAATAGCTTGTTAAGATGCGAGCTTCTCTCAATTGTACTAAAATCCCTTTACATACATTTACTGGTGGACTTAAACTCCTTTTAGTCTGTAAATAGCCTGCTAAGATATAACTTTACATCGAGTGAAGCAGACACTCAGATAAAATCCCTTTACATACATTTACTGGTGGACTTAAACTCCTTTTAGTCTGTACATAGCCTGCTAAGATATAACTTTACATCGAGTGAAGCAGACACTCAGATAAAATCCCTTTACATACATTTACTGGTGGACTTAAACTCCTTTTATGCAATATAAGCTCGGCACACACCAAAGTAATGTGATGAAGGTTTAATCAAGATGTAGTACATACAACAAACGTTTCGGTCTATAAAGACCTTCTTCGGTGTACTATAACATAAGCACATGAAAAATAAATAAAACAATATGCAAAAACCGCATAGTAAAAACGGGCATATAAAGAAAGTATATACAAACATCATATTATGGTGGTCGCATAATGTGAGGGTAATGAGGACATATAATGCTCAGGAACTTCCAATATAATATATTATAGAAATATGCACTGTGCAAAAGAATTTCAGAGGAGTGGGGTATCCCTCAGAACAAAGATAAACAAGGATAAACATGAAATAAGGCAATTGAACATGCGAACTTACATACCAGGATATGTGCTATAAGTTGATAGAGATAGTACCTGGTGGAGATGTGATAAAAGTGGTGAGTGCACTGACTGACCTATTTACAGAGAGAACCTCTGTGTGATGGTGGTAGATCTAACTTACCCTGGGCTACAGAGCTGTGCGGTGGGTAGTACGTACTGGGGAGGTAAAGATGATGACTGTAAACTGTGCCGAGGACAAAAGTCATAGGAAGGCAAATAGCTGGTAAGTATAGCAGAGATCTGTGCTTATTAAAGGTGAAGCTTACCGTTGCGGTTCAGGCAGGAGAGAGTGGCTAAGACGCGGTATATCCCCGCTTGTCATGGAGCACTGTTAGCCCGCTAGTGAAGGCATTTAAAGCCTGGTGTACGTGTGGTCCGGACCGGAAGTCCGGTACCGGAAGTGTGGCGGCGTGCGTTCCAGTCATGCCGCAAAGTGCGTTCCAAATACAGGAAGCAGTATGGAGGACGGGAAAGCAAGTGCCTAACTATGCAGTGTAGCGACATATGGTGAACATAAACGATCTAAAGTGCAAATAGCAGTAAAAATAACCAGTGATGATGAGACATAATATTGTAGTCAGGGAGTGAAGTTGGTAATAGTGGTGCTCCCAAGTTCTGTGCCCAGAAAGTAGATGTGAGATTCATTGTGGCTGATTCTGTTAATAAGAAAAATATGGTCAGTACATGATAAAATATATGGTCAGTGCATGATAGAAGTCAAACAAACGTAGAACAAAAATGTCGCATAAGAGATCAATTTTAGATGAATGATGCAATGTCATATTCTCTGTTCAACCCTTTTGGGTGCAGAGTATCTAATTGATGAATCCAGTATGCTTCTCTTATTTTAAGGAGACTAATGCGATCGCCTCCTCGGCGCGGTACATGTACTTGTTCAATGACCTGGTATTGTAGTTGTGCTATATTGTGACCAGATGATATAAAATGTTTGGGAATAGGAAGGAGAAGATTTTTGCATCTAATTGTCGACTTGTGTTTGGAAATGCGGTTTTTGATGGCCTGTGTGGTCTCACCCACGTATAATAAGCCGCAGGGGCATTTAATGAGATAAACAACGAAGTTCGAGTTGCATGTGAAATAATCTTTTATCTCATATCTCTTACCCGTATGTGGGTGGTGGAAAAAGTTACCTCTAATGATGTTGTTACATTGTAGGCATTGAAGACATGGAAATGTCCCATGTTTAGGGTTGGAGAGAAAACGTTGTCTGGTAAGGGGGTGAGAAGGCCCAATGTCGGCTCTGATTAGATGGTCCCTTAAATTGCGCGGTCGGCGGAAGCAAGGGAGGAATGGTCTGCTAAATTCTTTAATAAATGGGTGTGCGGTACTCAAGAGGTGCCAGTGTCGGCGTATGCTGGTGTGAAGTCGGTAGGCTATGGGATGATAGTCATGTATGAAAACAATCCTGTCATTTGTGTCCGCTTTGGGCGGAGTGGGACTCTCTGGAAGGGCAAGTGTATGTTCGGGGTAACCTCTGGCGCGAAACTTATCGCGCATTTCTTCGATACGTGTTTCTTTTGTGGTTGTATTGGAGACGATTCTCTGGACCCGTTTAAGTTGAGATTTTGGAATTGAGTCTTTCATTTTTGTGGGATGGAAGCTTTTGTAAAGCAACAGACTATTGCGATCCGTGGGTTTTGAATATATGTCAGAAGAAAGCCTATTGTCGCCTTCTCTAATGATGCTTACATCCAAAAAGTTTATTCTCTCTTTATCAAAGGTCATGGTGAAATCCAATCCTGGCCAAGAGGTGCACAGGAAGGAAAAGAAATCATTGAGGGTACTTAAGGGACCCCTCCAAATACAGAACACGTCATCAATATATCTTTTCCACACGATGGCATGTGTGCGGAAGAGATGGTTTTGGTAGATTTTGCTGTCTTCGTAATGGGCGACGTAGCAGTTAGCGTATGGGGGTGCTACGTGTGAGCCCATTGCGGTGCCCTTGGTCTGTAAATAAAAATCATCCCCAAAAAGAAAAAAATTTTTGGTTAACAGGATTGTTAGTAATTCACAGCACATGTTAATCTGATCTGAATTGAAGGTAGAAGACTCCAGAAGTCTACGTACAGAATGTATACCATCCTGGTGTGGTATGGAGGTATAAAGATCCTTAATATCGAAAGTGACTAGTAAGGCCTCCTCAGGGATATGATCAAGGTTGTGTATCATATTGAGGAAATCCCCTGTGTCTAGGAGAAACGAGGGGGACTGTTTGATCAAAGGTGTAAGTATTTTCTCCAAATACTTGGCAATTGGTGAAAAAATAGATTCAGTGGAGGCCACTATGGGTCGCCCTGGGGGGTTGGTCAGATTCTTATGTATTTTTGGTAGTACGTAGAAGACTGGAGTGATGGGGAACTTTTTTTGTAGATATTCCCCAGTCTTGTTATCAATAGTACCGTTTGAAACGTATTTAGTTAGAATAGCTTTGATAACAGAATTGATTTCGTTGGTCGGGTCATGGTCAAGTTTGTAATAAACAGAGGTATCCCTTAGTTGGCGATTGATTTCGCTTAGGTACATAGATTTGTCTAGAACGACTATGGCCCCCCTTTGTCAGCTGGTTTCACTATGATATTTTTATCCTCCTGTAAATTGTGTAATGCCTGTTGGTCAAGGGATGTCATATTGGAGGGAAAAAATAACTTTTTCTTGTTCAGGTCTGTTTTGAGATCACTGAATGTTTTTTGAATGAAAGAGATGAAGGTCTCGATGGCATGAGAACCATTTGGGGGTCTGAACGTGCTTTTATTGCGAAGTCCTAGTTGGTGGGCTGACAAGAGCATGGAGGGGGTGTCTGTGTTGATATGTTCAACATTGGAAAAGTACAATTTTAGCCTTAACGATCTATAGAATCGTTGTAAATCCATGTCAAGTTTAAAATTATTATAGCGATAGCTAGGGCAAAAGGATAGCCCTTTTTGCAGAAGTTGGTATTCTGCTACGCCCACGATTCTATAGATCGTTAAGGCTAAAATTGTACTTTTCCAATGTTGAACATATCAACACAGACACCCCCTCCATGCTCTTGTCAGCCCACCAACTAGGACTTCGCAATAAAAGCACGTTCAGACCCCCAAATGGTTCTCATGCCATCGAGACCTTCATCTCTTTCATTCAAAAAACATTCAGTGATCTCAAAACAGACCTGAACAAGAAAAAGTTATTTTTTCCCTCCAATATGACATCCCTTGACCAACAGGCATTACACAATTTACAGGAGGATAAAAATATCATAGTGAAACCAGCTGACAAAGGGGGTGCCATAGTCGTTCTAGACAAATCTATGTACCTAAGCGAAATCAATCGCCAACTAAGGGATACCTCTGTTTATTACAAACTTGACCATGACCCGACCAACGAAATCAATTCTGTTATCAAAGCTATTCTAACTAAATACGTTTCAAACGGTACTATTGATAACAAGACTGGGGAATATCTACAAAAAAAGTTCCCCATCACTCCAGTCTTCTACGTACTACCAAAAATACATAAGAATCTGACCAACCCCCCAGGGCGACCCATAGTGGCCTCCACTGAATCTATTTTTTCACCAATTGCCAAGTATTTGGAGAAAATACTTACACCTTTGATCAAACAGTCCCCCTCGTTTCTCCTAGACACAGGGGATTTCCTCAATATGATACACAACCTTGATCATATCCCTGAGGAGGCCTTACTAGTCACTTTCGATATTAAGGATCTTTATACCTCCATACCACACCAGGATGGTATACATTCTGTACGTAGACTTCTGGAGTCTTCTACCTTCAATTCAGATCAGATTAACATGTGCTGTGAATTACTAACAATCCTGTTAACCAAAAATTTTTTTCTTTTTGGGGATGATTTTTATTTACAGTCCAAGGGCACCGCAATGGGCTCACACGTAGCACCCCCATACGCTAACTGCTACGTCGCCCATTACGAAGACAGCAAAATCTACCAAAACCATCTCTTCCGCACACATGCCATCGTGTGGAAAAGATATATTGATGACGTGTTCTGTATTTGGAGGGGTCCCTTAAGTACCCTCAATGATTTCTTTTCCTTCCTGTGCACCTCTTGGCCAGGATTGGATTTCACCATGACCTTTGATAAAGAGAGAATAAACTTTTTGGATGTAAGCATCATTAGAGAAGGCGACAATAGGCTTTCTTCTGACATATATTCAAAACCCACGGATCGCAATAGTCTGTTGCTTTACAAAAGCTTCCATCCCACAAAAATGAAAGACTCAATTCCAAAATCTCAACTTAAACGGGTCCAGAGAATCGTCTCCAATACAACCACAAAAGAAACACGTATCGAAGAAATGCGCGATAAGTTTCGCGCCAGAGGTTACCCCGAACATACACTTGCCCTTCCAGAGAGTCCCACTCTGCCCAAAGCGGACACAAATGACAGGATTGTTTTCATACATGACTATCATCCCATAGCCTACCGACTTCACACCAGCATACGCCGACACTGGCACCTCTTGAGTACCGCACACCCATTTATTAAAGAATTTAGCAGACCATTCCTCCCTTGCTTCCGCCGACCGCGCAATTTAAGGGACCATCTAATCAGAGCCGACATTGGGCCTTCTCACCCCCTTACCAGACAACGTTTTCTCTCCAACCCTAAACATGGGACATTTCCATGTCTTCAATGCCTACAATGTAACAACATCATTAGAGGTAACTTTTTCCACCACCCACATACGGGTAAGAGATATGAGATAAAAGATTATTTCACATGCAACTCGAACTTCGTTGTTTATCTCATTAAATGCCCCTGCGGCTTATTATACGTGGGTGAGACCACACAGGCCATCAAAAACCGCATTTCCAAACACAAGTCGACAATTAGATGCAAAAATCTTCTCCTTCCTATTCCCAAACATTTTATATCATCTGGTCACAATATAGCACAACTACAATACCAGGTCATTGAACAAGTACATGTACCGCGCCGAGGAGGCGATCGCATTAGTCTCCTTAAAATAAGAGAAGCATACTGGATTCATCAATTAGATACTCTGCACCCAAAAGGGTTGAACAGAGAATATGACATTGCATCATTCATCTAAAATTGATCTCTTATGCGACATTTTTGTTCTACGTTTGTTTGACTTCTATCATGCACTGACCATATATTTTATCATGTACTGACCATATTTTTCTTATTAACAGAATCAGCCACAATGAATCTCACATCTACTTTCTGGGCACAGAACTTGGGAGCACCACTATTACCAACTTCACTCCCTGACTACAATATTATGTCTCATCATCACTGGTTATTTTTACTGCTATTTGCACTTTAGATCGTTTATGTTCACCATATGTCGCTACACTGCATAGTTAGGCACTTGCTTTCCCGTCCTCCATACTGCTTCCTGTATTTGGAACGCACTTTGCGGCATGACTGGAACGCACGCCGCCACACTTCCGGTACCGGACTTCCGGTCCGGACCACACGTACACCAGGCTTTAAATGCCTTCACTAGCGGGCTAACAGTGCTCCATGACAAGCGGGGATATACCGCGTCTTAGCCACTCTCTCCTGCCTGAACCGCAACGGTAAGCTTCACCTTTAATAAGCACAGATCTCTGCTATACTTACCAGCTATTTGCCTTCCTATGACTTTTGTCCTCGGCACAGTTTACAGTCATCATCTTTACCTCCCCAGTACGTACTACCCACCGCACAGCTCTGTAGCCCAGGGTAAGTTAGATCTACCACCATCACACAGAGGTTCTCTCTGTAAATAGGTCAGTCAGTGCACTCACCACTTTTATCACATCTCCACCAGGTACTATCTCTATCAACTTATAGCACATATCCTGGTATGTAAGTTCGCATGTTCAATTGCCTTATTTCATGTTTATCCTTGTTTATCTTTGTTCTGAGGGATACCCCACTCCTCTGAAATTCTTTTGCACAGTGCATATTTCTATAATATATTATATTGGAAGTTCCTGAGCATTATATGTCCTCATTACCCTCACATTATGCGACCACCATAATATGATGTTTGTATATACTTTCTTTATATGCCCGTTTTTACTATGCGTTTTTTGCATATTGTTTTATTTATTTTTCATGTGCTTATGTTATAGTACACCGAAGAAGGTCTTTATAGACCGAAACGTTTGTTGTATGTACTACATTTTGATTAAACCTTCATCACATTACTTTGGTGTGTGCCGAGCTTATATTGCATGTTTGCACGGATTGGGATCCTACTCTGGCACCACAGATCCTTTCTCAACAGTTGTGCCAAAGACTAATTCTTTTTTAAACTCCTTTTAGTCTGTACATAGCCTGCTAAGATATAACTTTACATCGAGTGAAGCAGACACTCAGATAAAATCCCTTTACATACATTTACTGGTGGACTTAAACTCCTTTTAGTCTGTACATAGCCTGCTAAGATATAACTTTACATCGAGTGAAGCAGACACTCAGATAAAATCCCTTTACATACATTTACTGGTGGACTTAAACTCCTTTTAGTCTGTACATAGCCTGCTAAGATATAACTTTACATCGAGTGAAGCAGACACTCAGATAAAATCCCTTTACATACATTTACTGGTGGACTTAAACCCCTTTTAGTCTGTACATAGCCTGCTAAGATATAACTTTACATCGAGTGAAGCAGACACTCAGATAAAATCCCTTTACATACATTTACTGGTGGACTTAAAAGAGACCCCACAAAAAGAGCCTTATAAAATCAAGATTCACCTTGATACACCTTTCCCCCACACCACAGACTGATCAAATCCACAAGGAGATGGATAAAATATAAATAGAGCCGTATAAATTCATGAATCACTTTGATTGAAATTCCCAGATTCAGCAGTCCTGATTTCCCAGACAGATCAAATCACAGGGAGACGGATTAAATGATAGGGGGCGTGACGACCTGTCAGATTGAGTTTGACGAATAATGGAACTCCTATACTACTCATGCAACTGGTATTCAATTTTCAGAGATTTTTCCTTCGGCTAAAGGTCCTTCCGCACTTCTTACAGATAACCTTTGCCTCATCAATAGGATTTTGGTCAAAAAAGTGCCACACTGCACTCTTCCTGCTATGGGATAAATTTTCAGGGCTTGCACGCTGTGCTAATTTGACCGTCTGGCCAACCTGTCTTGCAACTCTTTTTTTTTTTTTAATGCCTTTTTGAAGTGATACGGGCCTGCCAGATAACCCCAGCTGTGAGGTCGATACCTGCTCCGGATCCTTCTCCTCTTCTGAACTAGTGCCTGTGGAACCCTCTTCCATCACTAGATGCCAATCCGGGTCTACAACTGGGTCATCCATCACCTCCTCTTCAATTTCATCTGCACCTTCCTCTGTGTCACCATGTAAGGTGTTAGAGTATGCAGGAAGGGGCACCTATGTGATGTCTGGTAACATAGTAACATAGTTATTAAGGTTGAAGGAAGACTTTAAGTCCATCTAGTTCAACCCATATCCTATCCTAACCTGCCCTAACATGTTGATCCAGAGGAAGGCAAAAAAACCCCAAGTGGCAAACAATAAGCTTCACATTGGGGAAAAAAATTCCTTCCCGACTCCACATACGGCAATCAACGCTGTATCTAGGAAACTAGTGAATATAGCCTGTAATATTATACTTTTCAAGAAAGGCATCCAGTCCCTTCTTAAATTTTAGTAAGGAATCACTCATTACAACATTAGACGGCAGAGAGTTCCATAGTCTCACTGCTCTTACAGTAAAGAATCTGCGTCTGTGATTATGGCTAAACCTTCTTTCCTCCAGACGTAGAGGATGCCCCCTTGTCCCCGTCACAGGTCTAAGAGTAAAAAGATCATTAGAAAGGTCTTTGTACTGTCCCCTCATATATTTATACATTGTAATAAGATCACCCCTAAGCCTTCGTTTTTCCAAACTAAATAACCCCAAGTGTAATAACCTGTCTTGGTATTGCAGACCCCCCAGTTCTCTAATAACCTTGGTCGCTCTTTTCTGCACCCGCTCCAGTTCAGCTATGTCTTTCTTATACACCGGAGACCAGAACTGCACACAGTATTCTAAGTGTGGTCGCACCAGTGACTTGTATAGAGGTAAAATTATGTTCTCCTCATGAGCATCTATGCCTCTTTTAATGCATCCCATTATTTTATTTGCCTTGGCAGCAGCTGCCTGACATTGGCCACTAAATGTGGGTTTGTCATCCACCCATACACCCAGGTCTTTTTCAGTGACAGTTTTGCCCAGTGTTTTACAATTAAGCACATAATTATACATCTTATTTGTTCTACCCAAGTGCATGACCTTACATTTATCCCCATTAAAGCTCATTTGCCATTTATCAGACCAAGCTTCTAGTTTACATAAATCCTCCTGTAATATAAAATTATCCTCCTCTGTATTTATTACCCTGCAGAGTTTAGTGTCATCTGCAAATATTGAAATACTACTCTGTATGCCCCCTACAAGGTCATTAATAAATATGTTAAAGAGAAGCGGCCCCAATACTGACCCCTGTGGTAGCTGAGGAGAATAAGCAAATCGGCAATACACCAGAGAGGCTGGAACCTATTGGATTGCAGTAACCTGAACTAACCACACAACTGGAGGTAGCCGTGGAGCGTTCTTACGTTGATCCTAGACGCCTCGTCACAGCCTGAGAGATAGCTTTCATCTTTCTGCCTTTAGGTGTAGTTATCTGCCCCGGAGCAGATCCCCAAAGAAAATAGGAAGCCCCCAAACATGTAATGGCGGTTAGACAAGAAGAAGCACGGACACAGACAGAAAATAGAATGAGCAAACGTTGGGGCCCAATCTGTCTAGACAGAAAAGTACAGGAAAGGATAATCACTGCAATCCAAAAAAAATAATACCTAAAAAATACCAACTCTTCTGATTGCAAAAACACCTGAGATCACACGATCTCTAGCACCTAAATCAGATCTCTGGTGTAACAAAACTAAGCCGCAGCCACTGAAAAAACAGGAAAAAGCAAATGAACAAATAACAGTGGCTTCAGATAAACTGAGAGGAGCACAAGCCCCCGGAGGGGACCTGGCTGACCTCCACAGAAGTGCAGGGAACAATGCAAAAAGCAAGCACAAAAATAAAAGCAGAAAATATCTTATCTGATAGCAGAAGATGCAGGCAAGACTCAGCAAGCTTCCAAATGAACCAGGAACTGTTAGAACTCTCCTGTTAGGTTTTTTTCTATCTTGCTGGTCACATGACTTTTTTTTGCCTATTTAATCCTGCTCCGCCCTTCTGGCTTTGCTGGACTTCATTGTAATTTCTACTCTTAAGCTAGCCAGGTGCTTTGTTACCTTACTCAATTAGTTTTGCTTGGTCTTTGGACCTTTATGTTCTATGTTGTTTGTTTGTCTTTTACTGCTACAACTTCTGTTTGGAGGTGTCCATCTTTTCTCCCAGTCCCTAGTTCTTGTAGGGATCCCTCCCTCGCATCTATAGGTCTTCGTACAGACTAGCTGAGGACTTTAGCGGGTCTGATCGCATGATCAGGTTCCCCGTTACATCGTAGGGATCTAGCTTAGTTCTATCGTAGGGACAGATATCCCTTCCTTCCTTAGTGCTTGTAGCAGAACATAACAGGAACCACAATTGAGACAAGAACAATTGATCACCGGCAACCATCATGGGAGGGAACCTCCCTTATATCAGACCAGTCAGTGATCCCAGATTGCCATTCCTCGCTGAAAGGTTCAGTACTGTCTGTAACCACCAGAGGGAGCCTCTGCTCAGAAACCTCCAGCAAATTCATAACAGTACCCTCCCCTTGAGGAGGGGTCACCGAACCCTCACTTGTGCAACCAGGCCGATCAGGATGAGCTCGGTGATAGGCACGGATCAGTCTCCTAGCATGGATGTCCGAAGCAAACACCCAAGAATTGTCCTCCTGACCATAACCTCTCCACTTAACCAAATACTGGAGTTTCTGTCTAGAAAAACGAGAATCCAATATTTTCTCAACCACATACTCCAGATTGCCCTCAACCAAAACAGGGTCCGGAGGCGCAGCCATAGGAACCACTGGCTCGACAAACCTCTTCTATAAGGACTTGTGGAACACGTTATGGATCTTAAATGTCCCTGGAAGAAGCAAACGGAAGGAAACAGGATTAAGAATCTCCATGCTCTTATAAGGTCCAATGAACCTAGGCTTAAACTTTGGAGATGCAACCCTCATAGGGATATTTCTTGAGGACAACCAAACCAAGTTCCCCACTTTAAACCAAGGACCATCAGTCCTATGCCGGTTGGCCTTCTCCTGAGAGAGAGAGACAACCTCTCCACTACCTGGTCCCAAATCTGCTGTGTTCGCTCCACAACAGAGTTAACACCCGGACAAACAGAAGCCTCTGCCTGTGCCGAAGAAAATCGAGGGTGAAACCCAAAATTGCAGAAAAATGGAGACATCAAGGTGGCAGAGCTAGCCCTATTATTAAGAGCAAACTCAGCCAAAGGCAAGAAAGAGACCCAGTCATCTTGATCAGCAGACACAAAACATCTCAAATAAGTCTCCAAGGTCTGGTTTGTTCTCTCGGTTTGTCCATTGGTCTGAGGATGAAAAGCAGAGGAGAAAGATAATTGAACACCAAATTTAGAACAAAATGTCCTCCAATATCTGGAAACAAACCAGACTCCTCTGTCAGACACAATGTTCTCTGGAATGCCATGTAACCGAACCATGTGCTGAAGGAACAAAGGCACCAATTCGGAGGAGGAAGGTAACTTAGGTAATGGCACAAGATGTATCATCTTGGAAAACCTATCACAGATTACCCAGATAACAGTCATTCTCTGAGAAACAGGGAGGTCGGAAATAAAATCCATAGAGATATGGGTCCATGGCCTCTTGGGCACAGGTAATGGCATTAAGAAACCACTAGAGCGAGAGCAAGGCTTGGAGCGAGAGCAAGTCCTAAAGGACTGCACAAATTCCCTGACGTCACGAGACAAAGTAGGCCACCAAAAGGACCGACTCACCAAGTCTCTGGTACCAAAAATCCCGGGATGACCAGCCAACGCGGAACAATGAATCTCAGACATCACACTCTTCTTCCACTGGTCTGGGACAAACAATTTCCCAATAGGGCAGCGCTCAGGTTTATCCTCCTGATACCCTTCCAGAGCCAGTCTCAAATTGGGCGAGATGGCTGAAAGTACTACACCCTCTTTCAAAATAACAGCAGGATCAGATAACTCAGGAGAGTCCGCAAAGAAACTCCTCGAAAGGGCGTCCGCCTTAACATTCTTAGTGCCAGGAAGAAAAGAAACCACAAAATTAAAACGTGTGAAAAACAAGGCCCACCTGGCCTGTCTAGGATTAAGTCGCTTGGCTGATTTGAGATAAACCAGGTTCTTATGGTCTGTGAGGACCACCACCTGATGTTTGGCTCCTTCCAGCCAACGTCTCCACTCTTCAAAGGCCCACTTCATGGCCAATAACTCCAGATTACCCACGTCATAATTACGTTCAGTTGGAGAAAATTTTCGAGAGAAAAAGGCACAAGGATTACTCTTAGAGGTCTCTGGATCTCTTTGGAACAAAACGGCACCTGCCCCAATTTCCACCTGAAACGGTAGAGAAACATCAGGCTGCCGTAGAACAGGAGCAGAAGTGAATCTCTGCTTAAGTTCCTGAAACGCAGAAACTGCCTCAGGAGGCCAATTCACCACATCAGAACCCTTTTTGGTCAAATCAGTCAATGGTTTAACAATACCGGAGAAATTACCAATAAATTTACTATAAAAATTGGCAAAACCCAAAAATCTCTGAAGAGCCTTTAATGAAGTAGGTTGGACCCAATCACAGATGGCCTGAACCTTGACCGGGTCCATTTCAATAACAGATGGAGACAAAATGAATCCCAGAAATGAGACCTTCTGTACGCCAAAAAGACACTTTGATCCCTTCACATACAGTGCATTCTCTCTCAAAATCTGGAACACAGTCCGAACATGTTTCACATGAGAGACCCAGTCATTTAAAAAAATCAAGATATCATCCAAATAAACAATCAGAAATTTATCCACAAAATCCCTGAAAATATCATTCATGAAGGATTGGAAGACAGAAGGAGCATTAGTGAGCCCAAAGGGCATCACTAGGTACTCAAAATGCCCCTCTGGGGTATAAAACACCGTCTTCCATTCATCCCCGTGCTTAATGCGAATAAGGTTATACACCCCCCTGAGGTCAAGCTTGGTAAACCAACTAGCATTTTTCACTCTTGAAAACAGGTCAGAAATCAAGGGTAACGGATATTGATACTTCACAGTGATCTTATTCAAGAGACGATAATCAATACACTTCCTCAGTGAACCATCCTTTTTAGCCATAAAGAAAAAAACCGGCGCCCATGGGTGAAGAGGATGGTCTGATTTGACCCTTCTCCAATGACTCCTTGATATAAGATCGCATAGCATCGTGTTCAGGTACAGACAAGTTAAAAAGGCGACCTTTAGGAAATTTACCACCAGGCACTAATTCAATAGCGCAATCATAGCTACTGTGAGGGGGCAAGGATGCAGATTTACTTTCACTAAATTCATCCGAAAAATCAGTCAAAAAGTCAGGAACATCCTGAGACTGGGGAGAGGCAGAAAAAACAGGAGTGTCAGTATTAACACATTGGCAGCCACAACTGGTCACAGACACAGATTTCCAATCCAAAACAGGATTATGAGACGGTAACCAAGGGAAACCTAGTACAATAATGTCATGCAGATTATAGAGCACCAGAAATTTGCAACTCTCCTGATGATCTGGTTCAACCCTCATTATTACCTGAGTAGAAAACTGGGATTTATTCTCCGCCAGAGGGGTAGAATCAATGCCCAGTAGGGGAACAGACTTCCGCAGGGGTATCATGGGAAACCCACAACATTTAGCAAAGTCAAAATCCATCAGGTTAATAGCTGCTCCTGAATCAACAAAAGCCTGAGCAGAAAATGTGGACAGGGAGCAAATCAGGGTAACAGTCAACAGAAATTTAGTCTGAATACTACCCAAGACAACTGAGCATGCAAAACGTCTTCCCCGCTTAGGGCAAACGGAAAGAGCATGAGGCGTCACCACAGTAGAAACATAACCCATTGCGCTTTTGAAACTCATGACGCTGAGCCCCAGAAGTCACTCCATCACACTGCATGGGCCCAGGAGCTGGCTCACAAGGCAACACCATCTCACGTATACCTCTGCGCTCACGCAAACGTCTGTCAATTTGAATAGCCAATGACATAGAATCATTGAGACCAGAGGGGACAGGGAATCCCACCATAACATCCTTTACATTCTCTGACAGCCCCTTCCGAAAAAGGGCTGCCAAAGCATCATCATTCCATTTGGTCAGGACTGCCCACTTTCGGAATTTCCGAGAGTACAACTCAGTGTCTTCAAGACCCTGATTTAATGCCAACAAGGTTTTTTCAGCTTTATCAGTGACATTAGGTTCATCGTACAATAACCCCAGAGCCAGAAAAAATACATCAATATCATTCAAAACAGGATCCCCAGTTGTCAGGGAAAAAGCCCAATCCTGAGGGTCACTGCGCAGGAGAGAGATGACAATTTGAACCTGCTGTGCTGCGCTCCCAGAGGACTTAGGTTTTAAGGCAAAAAACAACTTACAGTTATTTTTGAAATTCAGAAATTTAGCCCGATCCCCCAAAAACAAATCTGGTATGGGAATCCTAGGTTCCACAACTGGCAACCCAGCAAGATAGGTAGCAATACTCCGAACCTCAGTGGCAAGCTGATCCACACGGCCAGACAACTGTGCAAACTCCATTGAGAGAAAAAAAAATCCTGCTCAGCACCCAGAGAAAAAGAGGGAAAAAATGCAACAAACAGAAAAAAAAAATCTCTGACAACTCTGACAACTTTTTTTTTCTTTCCACACTATTTTTCCCTTCTGTGAGTACCATATAATTTTCAGTTTTGGCCGGTGATACTGTTATGTTTAGGTAGCTGAGGAGAAAAAGCAAAAACGGCAATACACCAGAGAGGCTGGAACCTATTGGATTGCAGTAACCTGAACTAACCACACAACTAGAGGTAGCCGTGGAGCGCTCCCACGTTGATCCTAGACGCCTCGTCACAGCCTGAGAGATAACTACACCTAAAGGCAGAAAGATGAAAGGTATCTGCCCCGGAGCAGATCCCCAAAGAAAATAGGAAGCACCCAAACATGTAATGGCGGTTAGACAAGAAGAAGCACGGACACAGACAGAAAATAGAATGAGCAAACTCTGCGGCCCAATCTGTCTAGACAGAAAAGTACTTGAAAGAATTCTGACTGCAATCCAACAAAAAACCCTAAAAAATACCAACTCTTCTGATTGCAAAAACACCTGAGATCACACGATCTCCACCACCTAAATCAGATCTCTGGTGTAACAAAACTAAGCCGCAGCCACTGAAAAAACAGGAAAAAGCAAATGAACAAATAACAGTGGCTACAGATAATCTGAGAGGAGCACAGGCCCCAGGAGGGGACCCGGCTGACCTCCACAAAAGTGCAGAAAATTATGCAAAAAGCAAGCACAAAAAGAAAAGCAGAAAATATCTTATCTGAAAGCAGCAGATGCATGCAAGACTCCAGCATCCTTCCAAATGAACCAGGAACCACAATTGAGACAAGAACAATTGATCACTGGCAACCATCATGGGAGGGAACCTCGCTTATATCAGTCCAGTCCATGATCCCAGATTGCCATTCCTCGCTGTAAGGTTCAGTACTGTCTGCAACCACTAGAGGTAGCCTCTGCTCAGAATCCATCTCCAGTACATTCATAACAGGGCCCCTGGGAGAGCGGGGGGGGCACCGTGGGAAGCAGGGGGCCCTGGTCCCCCGGCCCTGAGAGTGGGCACTGGGCAATATTAGCCGCTAAAGTTTAGCGGCTAAAGTGAAATGATATTCACCCCTCTCCACGCCCATGTGGGCGTGAGAAGCAGTGAATATTCATTTCTCTTTAACAGCGGGGACAGGGGCTCCTGCCTCCAGTCACCCGCTGCTGCTCCGCTGGGACGGGCCCCCATAGCAGCTGCGTGGTGTGCCGCTATTAGCAACACGCCACTAACTGGGGGCCCCTGGAGCAGCGGGGGCCCTAGGCAACTGGCCCCTGTATGCCAGCAGGTGCCAGGGCCCACCGGAGAATCCTCCGGTTCTCCGGTGGGCCAGTCCGACCCTGCATAGGGCCTCCGGAGACTGCCACTCAATTTTTCTAGTTAGAATTTAGAAGAGCGATTTCATACAGGACAGGATCTTATCTAGGTAACTGACAAGTTCACTTGCAGCCTCTCAGGAGTGGCTTCTCTGCACTGTTACACTGACAAATGGTGCCATCAAAACAAGATTTTTATATGGGCGGAAACATGTGACTTCGGCAGCCAATCACAGAAGACCTTGTATCATCGCGGTGTGGATTGTTTCTGTGCCCTGATTGGCTGTCAGAATCAACACCCATAAAGTTAAGGGAAAAAAACAAAAAGAGTGCGCCTCTCCTCTAATTTCTCCACATGCTACTGTAACCTTTTCACACCCCCTCCCTCATCAAACACGACCCCACGTCCACCCCCGCACACACAAGCTCATCATGCAACACAACTATCCTAGCCAAAGTAATAACAAAAGCATTGGTGGAAACATTGGCGAAGTTTTCCGAACAAGTTCGCTCATCTCTATGCATGACAATGTGTTTTCTGGCTTGTGCATGTGCAGAGAGACTATTGCGCATGTGGAAGCCAAGAATTGCATGGTACATGCGTGATATGAAGTTGCCTGTTCCTGCTCAGATTTTAAGACTACTAGTACAATAAAAATGCTTCATTACATGTTTTATGCAGATGAGCAGAAGTCTGCTGTCAAAGCAACCTGGGCTTCCATAACACCTCAGCAGTGCCACAGGCTGATCGCCTCCATGCTATACCGCATTGATGCAGTAATAGATGCAAAAGGAGCCTCAACCAAGTACCGAGTGCATTTACTGAACATACAGTTCAGTAGGCCAACATTTCAGATTTTAAAATCATTTTTCAAGCTGATGTTATAAAGTATTCTAATTTACTGAGATAATGAGTTTTGAGTTTTCATTGGCTGTAAGCCATAATCATCAACATTAACAGAAATAAACATGTGAAATAGATCACTCTGTGTGTAATGACTCTAAATAATATATATCTAACTCGGCACTCTCCAAAAAGGTGAGAACAGAACGGTTGCTTTTAAAGTTTATTTATTTTAGAATAAACCCGTACGAGGTTATCAATTTTTTTCTTTTTGAAGATTCACAAATAAAGAAAAAAATTAATAACCTCGACGGGTTTATTCTAAAATAAGTAAATTTTAAAAGCAACCGTTCTGGTCTCGCCTTTTTGGAGTGTGTCGGGGTTAGATAATTCTATATTATCTAAACGCTTTACCTCTGAGCACCTAACAGTGGTCGAGCCTGATCCTATCCGCCCGCTTTTAATTTCTAAATAATGTATGACTTTCACTTTTTGTATTGAATATCTGAAATAAATGAATTTTTTGATGATATTCTAATTTTGTGAGAAGCACTAATACATGCTGCATGTGCAACAACTTACATCCCAGTTCATTGCCATTTCAACCTGTATGGGTGATGTGTCAACATTATTTGGACCACCAGTGCAGCTGATAATAGTCACATGTCCACGTCAGGGTATCATCACTAGACCCGGAGGAGCAGGAACCATAAATATTCTAAACAATGGAAAGAGCAGTGAAGGATTGGGAACAGGAACAAAATGCTATTAGGCTGTGGTTCCACGGTCCGGAACCACAGCGCTTTGGACGGAGCGGAAATTCCGCTCCGTCTAAGCCCCGCCCCCTTTATGATGCGCGATCTTTCCGGAGGTGTTCAGGACACCTCCGGAACACCTCCGGAAAGAACGCAGGGCTACATAGCCCTGTGTTAATTCTGTTGCGGCGACGCACCGTCGCCGCAATACGCGAGGACATGCTGCGGTCTAAAAAGACGCGCCGCATGTCCGTTTACGCAGGTCTGCCACCTGCGTATTGTTACGCATAGTGGAGACGGGATTTCTTGAAATCCCCTCCACTATGCTGTAACATCTGGACGCTGCGTGTTTGGCGCCAGCGCACAGCGCCAAACACGCAGCGTTTACTGATCGTGGAAACTCACCCTTAGAGATTTCCCCAAATTCATGTATTCAATGCGACATCATGGCCTATTGATGCTTAGTGCATGAAAATGCTGGGAAACAACAAACTGGAGTAGACACCTGAAAGCCGTACTAGAGCAGAGAGGGGCTGCATATCTGGACAGGTGAGGGCTGAAACAAGGTGGATCTAATTGTTTTGTTACCTGCTATTATTATGGTCTGGGGAGATCTCTGAGAATAGTAAGCAAATAGTTTAGATGCAATTTTCCTGGCCAAATTCTAATCGAACTGCCATACTGAGTTTCAGCAGATTCAAAACTAAATTGCTGCAACTAAACAAGAGTTTGGTTTAAAAAACAGAACATGCAGTTAGACAAAGGGGTACAAATTTTATTTATTAATTCTGTCTTTTTACCAGCATAGGGTACAAGGGGAAACATCAACCAGCATCCTTGCAATTTCCCCTGTGCAATGGCATCTAAAAGTAAAATAAATATATAATGCTTATGAAATCAGTCTGTAACTTTCATACCTTTCATACCTGACTGTTGCTGGGACTACGGAAACAATGGACTGTAACACAACATCCTGTTTGCATATGATTGTGAGGAACTGATGAAGGTGTTAACCACAGAAAAGTAAAGTTGATATTAAATATAGAAAATTTTAATTACTTATTTATAGTGTCGGCATTCGTGGGTTTTGAGATTTTCAAACAGGAAGAAAAATAAAACTAAAATCAGGTTGTTGCGACAAAAGCCTAATGTTTTTCATAGGGCTCTTAAAGGGCTTTTCACATGATTAATTTTACAACATCTGTAGGATGCGTCATTATTGAAGAACCTTACCAATCTGTAGAATGTGGTTGACCTTTCTTTTGTTTCTGGTGGAGGGTTGATATGCAAGTGAGCGTAATGGCAAAGTGCTGAGAAAAAAATGGCTGAGGAAGCTCATGATTCCCAGAATAAGTAGTCATCTACCAATTATCAAAACACTTTCAATGTATCGCCAAACAAAAAATATTCAGCACTTGGTCACAATGCTGTGCCCTTGGATATACCCTGAATTATTAAATTTGGGACTCGGTGGAAGTTCAATATAACATCTGCTTATTTTTTTATTTCTTACACCATGCTTTTTTAGCTACCTTGGATGTGATCATTTTTTGAAACCTCTTCTAAATAAATATATTTCTATTTTTCTAATGGCAATCTTTATTACTAAAATATAATGTGTTTTGCTCCTCATGGGCAGGACAAACAAAAGCAGGAAAAAAACAAACATTTTAAAATGACCAAAATAGCTTTTTAACCCTTTACCCCCGAGGGTGGTTTGCATGTTAATGACCAGGCCAATTTTTAACAATTCTGACCACTGTCAATATATGAGGTAATAACTCTGGAATTCTTCAATGGATCCCGGTGATTCTGAGATTTTTTTTCAAGACATATTGTACTTCATGTTAGTGGTAAAATTTCTTTGATATGACTTGCGTTTATTTGTGAGAAAAAAAACAGAAATTTGGTGAAAATTTTTAAAATTTTGCAATTTTCCAAATTTGAATTTTCATGCCCTTAAATCATAGAGATATGTCATGCAAAATACTTAACAATTCCCACATGTCTACTTTACATCAGCACAATCTTGAATCCAACATTTTTTTTGTTAGGAAGTTATGGGGGTTAAACATTGACCAGGGATTTCTCATTTTTACAACACCATTTTTTTTAAGGGACCTCACCACATTTGAAGTCACTCTAAAGGGGTCTATATGATAGAAGATACCCAAAAGTGACACCGTTCTAAAAACTGCACCCCTCAAGGTGTTCAAAACCTCATTCAAGAAGTTTATTAACCCTTCAGGTTCTTAACAGGAATTTTGTGAATTTGGAAAAAAATGAACATTAACTTTTTTTCCCCAAAAATTTACTTCAGATCCAAAATTTTTATTTTGACATGGGTAACAGGAAAAAATGGACCCCAAAATTTGTTGTGCAATTTCTCCTGAGTACGCCGATACCCCATATGAGGGAAAAAACACTGTTTGGGTGCACGGTAAAGCTCGGAAGGGAAGGAGCCCCTTTTGATTTTTTGAATGCAAAATTTGCTGGAACAATTGGCAGACATCATGCCACATTTGGAGAGCCTTTGATGTGCCTAAACTGTGAAAATCCCCCACAAGTGACACCATTTTGGAAACTAGACCCCTCACGGAACTGATATAGATGTATGGTGAGCACATTGAACCCTCAGGTGCTTCAAAGAAGTTTATAATGTTGGGCCATAAAAATAAAAAATAAAAAATTTTCCACACAAATATGATTTTAGCACAAAATATTTTCACAAGGGTAACAGAAGAAATTGCACCATACAATTTGCTGAGCAATTTCTCCTGAGTACGATGATACCCGATATGTAGGGAAATACTACTTTTGAGGCACAGTACAAACATCAGAAGGGAAGAGGCGCCATATTGGTGTTCAGATTTTGCTAGAATGGTTTGAGGGTGCTATGTCACATTGGCAGAGCCCCTGAGGTGCCAGAATAACGGAAATCACCTATATGTGAACTCATTTTACTAACTACACTCCCCAATGAATTCATCTTGGGGTGCAGTGATCATATTGACATCACATGTGTCTCACAGAGTTTTATACCACTGAGCTGTGAAAAAATAATAATTTACATTTTTACCTCTAAAATGTTGATTTAGCCCCAAGTTTTTAATTTTTCTAAGGGCTAATAGGAATTTTTTTTAGAACACACTGAGGTCCATTTTTTCCTGAGTGTGCCAATACCTTACATGTAGAGAACAATTGTTTTAAAGTGGGCACCACCCTGCAATAAGCATGTGGTATTGGGATCACTTTTTGCATGTAAAGTAGCAACATGAAAAACCAACAAGAAAAAAGACACATGCATATATTGAAAAGGATCACCAAAAGAAAAATTAGGTAAAGTAAAGCAATATAAAGTTTATTCAAAATTAATTCCACAACAAAAAACCAACACACACGACATAAAAACACTTAAAAAACCATACATGGTATATACAAAGAACACTATTCAGAGTAAAATACTCAAACAGAACCTAATTCCACATGCCTAATAGAGATATAGCCTATAATCAGTATTGCACACAAAACCAACCTTTTCACAATGGTTAAATAACCCAAGTCTTATTATCATCATCATCCCGGGAACAATAATATCTATCCTATTTGCTGACCTCTAGGATCTATTATAATCCAAGACACATAAAGAGCCTAGCATTCCCTTAGTCATACCTCCCAACCATCCCGGTTTGAGCGGGACAGTCCCGATTTTGACCCCCCGTCCCGCTGTCCCGCTGAGGACACTATGTGTCCCGCAGTGAGCTGAGCCGCCACGCCCCCATGCACCCCTTGCTGCCCTCCTTGTCTCTACAGTTCAGCGGCTCACAGCTAGCAGTGACGCTGCTATGATGTTCTCTTCTGTGCCCACAGGACCTGTGATGAGGTCACAGGAGGGGAGGAGTCAGGGGTCACATGATCAGTGTCCTCTTGTGTGCAGGAATCTGCGCTGTGTTGGTTGTCATGGTGCTGGATGAGGGTAAGTTTGTGTGGGGTGGGGACTGTGGATGTAGTAGTGCTGTAGTGTGTACAAGTTGGAGTCGTGTGTGTATGAGGTGTACGGAGCGGAGACGTGTGTGTATGAGGTGTACGGAGCGGAGCCGTGTGTGTACGGAGCGGAGCCGTGTGTGTAAGAGGTGTACGGAGCGGAGCCGTGTGTGTAAGAGTGTACGGAGCGGAGCGTGTGTACAGGAGCGGAGGCCGTGTGTGTACGAGGTGTACGGAGCGGAGCCGTGTGTGTACGAGGTGTACGGAGCGGAGCTGTGTGTGTACGAGGTGTACGGAGCGGAGCCGTGTGTGCACCAGGTGTACGGAGCGGAGACGTGTGTGTACGAGGTGTACGGAGTGGAGCCGTGTGTGTACGAGGTGTACGGAGCGGAGCCGTGTGTGTACGAGGTGTACGGAGCGGAGCCGTGTGTACGAGGTGTTCGGAGCGGAGCCGTGTGTGTACGAGGTGTACGGAGAGGAGCCGTGTTGTACGAGGTGTACGGAGCGGAGCCGTGTGTGTACGAGGTGTACGGAGCGGAGCCGTGTGTACGAGGTGTTCGGAGCGGAGCCGTGTGTGTACGAGGTGTACGGAGCGGAGCCGTGTGTTATGAGGTGCACGGAGCGGAGCCGTGTGTGTACGAGGTGCACGGAGTGGAGCCGTGTGTGTATGAGGTGCACGAAGCGGAGCCGTGTGTGTATGAGGTGTACGGAGCGGAGCCGTGTGTGTACGAGGTGTACGGAGCGGAGCCGTGTGTGTACGAGCTAAGCCGCACATGTACAAGGGGAGCGGAGCTGCGCGTGTACGAGGTGCACGGAGCGGAGCCGTGTGTACGAGGTCACGGAGCGGAGCGTGTACGAGTGGATTAGCAGTGCTGTGTGTGTACGAAACGGAGCCCTGTGTGTGAATTGTACGGAGCTGAGTCGCTCAGCTCCATACACACAGGGCTCCGTGCTTGAGCCGTGTGTGTATGGATGGAGCCGCGTGTGTATGTAGCGGAGCCGCAGTGTGTACGGAACAGAACCGCGTGTGTACGAGGTGTATGCTGCAAAGCCGCATGTGTACAAGGTTTACGGAGTGGAGTCATGTGTGTACAAGGTGTACAAAGCGTGGCTGCGTGTGTACAAGGTGTACGGAGTGGAGCCTTGTGTGTGCGAGGTGGACGGAGCGGAGCCGTGTGTGTACGAGGCATACAAAGCGGAACCATGTGTGTGTGAGGTGTGCAGAGCTGTGCATGTAAAGGAGTGTGGTGGGGAGCATTCATACCTCCCAACCGTCCAGAATTCAGCGGGACACTCCCGATTTTGAGAGTCTGCCCCGCTGTCCTGGCCGGGAGCTTTTCCCGTGGACACAGGAGTACATGCCGGAGCCCCGAAGAGCACTTTAAAACTGCATGTGATGTTCCACCAGAAGTGACATGCTGGAAGATGACCGGAAATTAGGTAATTTCGGGAGGAGATTGTGACGGAACCATGGAGGCACTTCAGGGAATGCTTCAGATCCATCACCGTGTCCTCGCCTTGGAATCGGGGATGTCGGCCGTGTGAGCGGATCATGATATGTCCTGCACCGGGAGGCTTTTGTGGGCACTACAATGGGAGCTGGGCTGCTATAGTATCTTTATAGAATCTTTATTT
>JARQOD010008124.1:0-36764 GCA_033576555.1 Oophaga sylvatica
AAAGGCTTCAAAAGGGGTTTTTACACCCTACATGTCACACTGCGTATACCATGTCGGTCTTGCTTGTAGTCTTTATGTCACAAACGCCAAGCCCGCCCGGGCTTTGATCTTTGGGCCCACATACTGTATGTGCAGAAGTAAAGGGAGCAGTGTAGCGGCTCAGCTTTGGTTGCACCTGCGCTCGGCTGTGACCATATTTTTGGGCTGATTTTTCAAAGTAATTTTATTGATAAATTTTAAATTTAAAAATTAATGAAGTTTTGAGTCAAGTTAGTGATTCCGTGCTGGGCCCCTTGTAAATTGCCTTCTGCATGTTGCATCAATACATTATGTATGACCCCCACCTCCACGCCCCAGCTTGTAAGGAACTTTCCTGATGTCCCAACTGCACTGTTTATTTCATGCAGGTAGAAATCTGCATTACGTGATGTCTGGGCACCTCTCCCATTTCTCCACCAAAGACCAGCCAGACCCAAAGAACAAAAACAATGACGTCATGTGGTCGATAGTCCAGCAGCATAGTAAACAGGGTGGGAGCAATCACCACTCCGAATATTGGGATGTCTCTTAGCCGAAGCAGTTGGTCCAGTGCCTGGGTCTCCAGAGGTCTCATCATGTATGCAGCCGCTGCACTCTCGGGGCTCGCATAGGTTATATGGGGAATCTCTTGTAAGTGGGACTGAAGTCTGGAGCCCCAATACTGATACTGAACCCCACGTACTAGATAGTCAGCGCATCAGTGAATGTATGGTTGGGGACTTCTGTTCACAACTTTTGTCAATAATTTAATGTCGATTAGTTATTAAAAATCCAGCATCTTAGCGGACACATGAGACCTCGGTATATGTGTAGCCGCGGGCCGCTATTGTTTGGTGCATTTACCATCTGCGAGACACAATGTTTGTATACTGATGGAGGTAGGTAGAGAAACTATCAGTACATTGTGTCTCGGAGATGGCAACTGATGTCACGTGGAAGAGGGGAACAATATATAATGTTTATCAATATCTCACTAATATTTATACAATCCGGAGGATAATCGCTACAAAGTAACAATGCAATTCCCAACTGATGTTCAATTTAACCCTTTACAATGGCAAAGTGATGAAGAACCCTCATTATGTGGATATGAGCCCCAGTATAACTACATTGGTATAAAGTACAAAAAAAAACAAGCCTCTATCTTCAGACCTATAAAACAGCCCCCACACTGGCCTATGTACACAGACACTAGCAATAACTTCTATGGGCAGGAGGGAAGTTTGCAGCAGTCAGTGGGGTCGCATTGTTGTGCACATGTTGGGGGGATCACACACAACTCTGGCATATTAATGGGTCTGAGTCAAGGTTGGAGCAGCCCTTGTGCAGCTTTCTAGAGCTGGGGCTCAGCTTGTGGCACTCTGCAGCAGCTGGCACACACAGGGCACTAGGGCAGGAGACAAACAGCCAGCACCCACCCCCACACACACAGCAGCCCTGGTTGATACCAGTATAGCAGCAGAGGGCATTGTGCTCTGCGGCAGAGCCTGCACCCATGTGCGCAGACGGTGTGCACCCACCTTGTGGATCCCAGATCACCTGCTTCCTCGGGTTCTCTATGGGGAATTTCATGGCTCCTGTGAATGAGTAGTAACCAACACAGACACAAATCCCGGCCGGTCCAGTCACTGCACCATGAATGTGGAGGGCTGGGTAGTCCTACAGATGAGACAGCCCTGAAGAGGGAGTGAGACAGTCCTGGAGAGGGGGTGAGACAGCCCTGGAGAGGGGGTGAGACAGTTCTGGAGAGGGGGTGAGACAGCCCTGGAGAGGGGGTGAGACAGTTCTGGAGAGGGGGTGAGACAGCCCTGGAGAGGGAGTGAGACAGTCCTGGAGAGGGGGTGAGACAGCCCTGGAGAGGGGGTGAGACAGTTCTGGAGAGGGGGTGAGACAGCCCTGAAGAGGGAGTGAGACAGTCCTGGAGAGGGGGTGAGACAGTCCTGGAGAGGGGGTGAGACAGCCCTGGAGAGGGGGTGAGACAGTTCTGGAGAGGGGGTGAGACAGCCCTGGAGAGGGGGTGAGACAGTTCTGGAGAGGGGGTGAGACAGCCCTGGAGAGGGAGTGAGACAGTCCTAGAGAGGGGGTGAGACAGCCCTGGAGAGGGGGTGAGACAGTCCTGGAGAGGGGGTGAGACAGCCCTGGAGAGGGGGTGAGACAGTTCTGGAGAGGGGGTGAGACAGCCCTGGAGAGGGAGTGAGACAGCCCTGGAGAGGGGGTGAGACAGCCCTGGAGAGGGGGTGAGACAGTCCTGGAGAGGGGGTGAGACAGCCCTGGAGAGGGGGTGAGACAGTTCTGGAGAGGGGGTGAGAAAGCCCTGGAGAGGGAGTGAGACAGTCCTGGGAGGGGGTGAGACAGTTCTGGAGAGGGGGTGAGACAGCCCTGGAGAGGGGGTGAGACAGCCCTGGAGAGGGGTAAGACAGTTCTGGAGAGGGGGTGAGACAGCCCGGGAGAGGGGGGTGAGACAGTTCTGGAGAGGGGGTGAGACAGTCCTGGAAGGGGGAGAAGTCCGGAGAGGGTGAGACAGTCCTGGAGAGGGGGTGAGACAGTCCTGGAGAGGGGGTGAGACAGTCCTGGAGAGGGGGTGAGACAGTCCTGGAGAGGGGGTGAGACAGTCCTGGAGAGGGGTGAGACAGTCCTGGAGAGGGGGTGAGACAGTCCTGGAGAGGGGGTGAGACAGTCCTGGAGAGGGAGTGAGACAGTTCTGGAGAGGGGGTGAGACAGTCCTGGAGAGGGGGTGAGACAGTCCTGGAGAGGGGGTAAGGCAGTTCTGGAGAGGGGGTGAGGCAGTTCTGGAGAGGGGGTGAGACTGTCCTGGAGAGGGGGTGAGCTGGTCCTTCCTCTGATCACATCAGCTCCAGGCTGGAGGCTGACCCTCTTCTGGATTGGAGCAGCCTGGCATAGCCTGATGGAGCAGTGACTGCAGCATTACACATGCTGCTGCTGTTGTTGCTGCTGGTGTTCACCTCTGCTGACAGACACCCAGGCAGGGTGAGGATGAGGAGCATCTGAAATAACGTCATGGCTGGTGGAGAAGACTGCAGTGTGTGATCTGGGAAGGACCCCCATCATCCCTCCCCCTTGTCAGGATGAGAAGTTGCCTCCTGGTGAGGCTAGAAGATGAGGACAGGCGAGGTCCCCTCCCTTATCACACACTGTATTACAGTGCAGAGTGGGGTGATGATGATGGTGAGGATGATGGTGATGCCACTGGTACTTACTGGCCAGGAGAGGGGAGCGCAGTGTTCCTGGCGGGCTTTCCTGGCTGGGGCTACGCTTGGATGGTCAGCAGCACATGGCAGGTACATGGGAACTCCCTGCAGCAGAGGCTGGCTCCTCACAATGCATATTCAGATGCAGCGCACAAGCAGCAGACAATGGCAGAGCCCTCAGCCTGCCGCACATGGGCTTCCCTGGCAGCACGAAGCCTGCACAGCTGACAGCTCGCTCTGCCCCATCATCCCTGCACCAGCTGCTGCCGGCTTATAAGCCCCAGGTGCCAGGGAGGAGGCTGCAGAAGGGTGAGAGCTGGGCATTCCCAGAGCAGGTGGAGGAGCCGCCCCTGCCAGGTAACCAGGGAAGGATGGGTGATGCCCCTGTCAGGGCTCCAGATTACCGGGTGACATCAGCTCCTCCAATGCACGAAGGAGGGGAGAGGGGAGGAATCTGAAAATGCTCAGCTGCTCCTCACTGGCTCCTCTGCAGAGGGTGGAAATGCCTTCTCATTCGCATTCATTCCCCAGCCTCCTCATTCTCTGTTTTCACCATTCTTTATCCTTCTCTCCCTCTCTCCTCTTCTTCTCATAGACCTGCCATAGCTGGGAATTATCAGCTCTGACTCCTCCATAAAGCTGTACAATAGGACTGAAGCAAGAGAAGCGGCTGCCAGACAGCAATGCCAAGGCTGACCCTGGAAAAAGTCACTGCTAAAATCCAGATGGAAGGAAAGTGGCGTTTCTTTGAATGGCGTCTCATCCGCTAAAATGTGTTCTGCCCCCCAAAATCCTGCACATGGATGTATGTAGCTCCTTCAGTGATGATGTCACGATGTGTAATAATCTATAGACTCCACCACTTTTTATAGTAAATAGGAGAACGCGTCGGTCCCTCTCTGCCCTCGGTAGGGGCCCCATAGTGAGTGCTCCCTATACTAATCCTCCAGTCCTCCATTCTTCAGTCATCAGCCATTCAGGGACAGGAGGGACTTTACAGGCTTTCCCCTATGGACGACACCTCTCCATACACCCATATAAGTTGGCGTGCTCTTGGATAGTGAGTGAATGTAGTGTCCACTATTCAGAAATGACTGGGGGAACAATAAGGCACAGCAGGGTGATTTCCAGATTACAGCGTTGGGGGGGTGGGGTGTGGAGAAAGAAGATGTTTGAAGGGCAGTGGGCAGGAAACTTGCCATGGACCCACGGACCTGAAGAGAAAAATTTTTGCTGTGAAAAGGGCATAAACATTATATTGACCTGGGTTTTTTGTTTTCAGTTAGGCCATGAATTTATGGACCGGAGGTGTGGTGGGGGGAATATATATAAAAAAAAAAAAATAAATAAAATTTTTGTGTGATTTGTATTAGGGTGTTTAGCGAATGGTTAAGGGGAGTTGTTAAGGCCAGAATGGCATAATTTTTGTTGGAGGCAATGGGCCAGAATGTTGTGTAATAGTCTTTTGTAAATTATGTAAATATGTAAATAGGTATGAATGGGGGGTGAATGAGGTATGAATGTGTGTGAATGGGTAAATAGGAATATGATTTTGTTTCCCCTTTTCTTTTCCCTTTTTTTTTTTCATTTGAAGAAGGTTTCTGCTGGGGGTCCCTGAAGAAGAGCTGGAAAGTTCTAAAAGGACCTATAAAGTGAGGACTTTGGAAGATGGCGTAAGAAGAAGTGGATTTGAACTGGTTCCTTGTTTTTCCTTAAAACGTTTCTTTGGTAATATTTATTTATGGTATAACGTGGTCATGGAAGTAGGTTTTGATTTTGATTTTAATATGTGTTATGTTGTATGGTTTTTGTATATTTATAATAAAATAGAGTTCCAGATTACAGCGTTAGTCACACTACCGTAGAACACGGACGAGTGCTATATGAGAAAACATCGCACAACACTGGGCCCAGTGTTAATCTATGGGGCAGCTCACATCACCGTTATTTTTTCTAGGGCGTATTCAGTGTGCGTGTAAAATCGCAGCATGCTGCGATTGTCACTGAGACTCGCCTGAGACTCACCAATGCAAGCCTATGGGGCAGGCACTTCTGTGGCATAAATTCTAGTGCACTTGTTGGCTGGCGTTAGACCTCATGTCTTTCCAGCAAGCTCCACCCATTTATGGAGTTTTTGGCAAGCTGCACCAATTTTTTAAAATTTTGTGTTTTTACACAACTATATATTTTGACAAAAAAAAATGACCTTTATATTTCAGTTGTTCATATTCAAGACCTCCCGTCTACTTACAGGTGAGGGTTTCGGTTCAATGTAGCTGAGTAAAACTAAACAAAAGGTACAAATCTCTCCCGTCTGCTGGTTTGCTACAATGTATCAGTCTTGGAGTTCTGGTGATCTTAGCCCAGTGGATTGTTTCTAGATCTGATACAATTGAAGCAGAACCACAGCTGTGAGAGGTATCGGACCAGACTGGGCTATCAGCCTGTGAGTATCAGTGAAGTTGCAGATTTACATTTTTTACTAGAGAATCTATTCTGCATAATTTACATGACATTTGCTTTTGTGAAGCAGCATTTTAAGGGAAAACAAAAAGTAATTTTGCTTTTAAAGTGAATGTCTGCGATTTGCAGCCGCTCGGTCACGGTCCACGGCCATTGTAGCTGTGCAGAATGAGCAGCGCGCTGGAGAAAAGACTGTAACGGGGAATCTGCAACCTTCTGACAGTCTGGAAATAAATCAGCTTGTCTCATGAAATAAACCGTAAATGTGATGTTATAATGGGACTTTCTGCGCTCCCTCCCTGGGGACCTAGAGGAATGGCTGGTGCATTGTGTCAGGGAAGGACACAGAATGTGCGTTATGACAGCGGCTGCTGCGATTATCACCATGTGCAGCACAACTCTTTATAGAGTGGAATCAATACCGCTCTGCACTATGTGCATTCATCTCCCCCTAAAATGGTCAATAACTCTGCAGGCGCAGACATAAGGCAAGAATGGGGGGAATCTGTGTCTCCACCTGTGCCCTGTGCTGTGATTGCATTCAGTTTGTTCTGCTTTTTTGGGAGGGGAGTGGGGTTACAAGAACTGATATGTAGCTCTGCATTACAATGGTCTATGTGCTCTATATGGGCGACCATTGGAGTTTTCAACCAGTTATCCATACACAAGACCATGATAACCCAGGAAAAATGGTACAGTAGTGTTCAAAATACTTGCCGTCCAACACGACTAACCCGATTAATCACTGTTTTTGGTATAAATTATATCATCACACAATTTACCAGTTGTCGCAGTAGATTCTTAGAAAACCACCAGACTCCGCATTCATGATCTGCAGGTTTTTTAGTCTGTGTATTAGAATAATTAATTGAAAGGGGAAAGTGTTCACAATAATAGCAGTGTGGAGATCAATCAGTGAGGTCAGTCATTCTGTGAAGAACCAGGGTGAATCAGGGCGCCCTTATCTAAGGGTGAAGCCAGGACATGTTGTACGTGCATTTCTCCTTGTAAGCCTGAGAAATATGGGTCCATAGAGACATTGTTCAGAAGAACAGCGTACTGTGATTAAAAAGTTGATTGTAGAGGGCAGGGCCGTATTAAGAGTTTAGGCACTTTTAGTGATGCCTCCCCCATTGCTCCTAATGAGCAGCCCCTCAGACCTCTAATCTGCCAAGGGGAGCCTATTCTGACCAGGAGCATTTATCCCATAAACTATTAGCTGGCAGCACACATGCGGCGTTTCACCTATTTGTCGCACTTCATTTCCAACACACTTCACATTGGCAGCAATAAATATTGTTAGGCTGGGATCACACATGCAACGAAAACGTCCGATGCTCGCATGTGAAATCCCAGCTCCCACCATAACAGGAGCAAAGGATATATACAAGTCATAGACAGTGCAGAATAGCTCCCCTACAGTACCTGCTATGGGCAAAGTGAAGCTAAAAACTAAATTGGCTATAAGTAATTCAATAGTGCAATAGCGGTGTCTAACCATAAACTATGGCATCTATTTGGAGTTCCCCCACCACAAACATTAATTATACTGTAAGTCTATTTCATGAATGTAAGATCAGAGCATGCCCAAGCGCAGGTCTAGGTGCTTCAGCCAGGGCTGCCTTCAGGGCAGGATAGGTGAAACTGGCGTCGGGCACATGGAAAATAGCTGCACAAACACACTGGTGAATTGCCAAACACTCAGTTCCTAGGAGGTTCTCATTGACAACTTATAAAATGAAAAGCCACGTTAAAAGGACATTATAGGTAATCCTGGTTCCCAACATGCAGCCATTCTGAATTTTTAGTCTGTTTCCTCCACATAGACACGCTAAAAATAATGTAAGGGCTTGAAAAACTGCAAAAAAGATAATTTTATTTTCTTTAATTTCACAATCAGCAGGCAAATATGTAAAGAAGAATGACAGCCATCAATTACAAATTGCCCAAGGCTAAAGAAACCCCTAAAGTAATCATGATTGCCTTAGTCGCCTGATGAAGCCAGTATGGTGAAACGTGTTGGAGAGGCTAATGAACGTTTATATTAATTGCATAGGCAATGAGAGGATATAACTAATACATGCTAGACAAGAATAATACTACAGTGGTCCACGGCCATGTAGCCTACTGTAGAGACATAGATAACTATCACATACGTCCCTTGGGGAGTATTGCAGTGGGGAGAGCCCCCTGAAAGATGAGCCAATCCCTATCTGAGATACCTATTATGACACTGTGAGCTTCTAACCCCATACACTTTATCCCTATTATTAACGCAATAAAAGTTCTATTTTAACTGACGGCTTTAGTTTAAGGGTTTCTTTTGCCTTAGGCAATGTGTGATTGGTGAACCCATTACCTCTACTCTGAGGAACAATGATTGGTTTTCCGACAATACCAGCCTTCCCAAACCCTTCTGATGGCACTGACATCAGCCCTCTCGTAGTGAGTGTGAGACCACCTACATTGTGATTTCTATGGATTGACTGTATGTGCAGTATTAATGTCCAATCATCAGGGCACTATGTGTGTGTGCCCACCCCTCAGTGGGTATCTAATACTGATCTGATGGGCACTAGCTTATCTGATACATGGCCTCCAGTTGTACATCCAATGCCACAGTGACATTCATTTTTGGGACGTAGTAGACATAGCAGGTGGCATGTTGTGTGCTAAGTGATCAGTGTCACCAAAGTGATGGGAACAAGATCTGATGAAAACAATGGGATCAGTCCAGTGATTTCTACAGCCCAGAATGTAGCATTAGGACAGCAACCAAAGAGCACAAACACATGACAGAAGTGGAAAGTTTCTGTGTGACCGCTCCCTCCACAGTGACATGAGTGGGCACTACAGATGGAACAAATGGCACTCATCTGGCAAACAGGTGTCTTCCTGCAACTGATAAGATCCCTCCTGAAGCCGGCGGCCACCGTTCCAGTGTGCAGTGACGTCACGTGTCCGCCCCCTCCTGCCTCACTGCCCAATCACAGGTGAGGCGGCTGTCAGTGGGGTCCTAGCGCCCGCCTGGTGAGTGTCACGTGAGTGACTGCTGTGAGCGATTCCTGACGGACTCTGTGGTATATGGAGGACAACAGATCATTCCTGTAGTGACGAGTCCACCAAACCCAAACTGTGCCTAGGACTGAGGAGTGATGCCAGGAGGGCACACCAGGGCAGATGCGCTGCAGGTGCAGCCAGGGCTGCCACTAGGAATTTCGGGGCCCCATACTGGCAAAATTTATGGGGCCCCCCTTGAGACTCCGCCCAGGCTCCACCCCCCAGTTCCGCATCCACCCTAGCTCCTCCTCCACCACGCAAACCTTCCAAAATCCCTCCGCCGTTTCATGGAACAACTTCACTTCTGCACCATGCCCTCACCAATGACACATTCAGGCTATGTGCACACGTTCAGGATTATTTGCGTTTTTTTCGCGGGAAAAAAACGCGTCAAAAACGCATGAATTAAGCATCCTATCATTTACAATGAATTCCGCAATTTTTGTGCACATGGTGCGTTTTTCCGCGAAAAAAACGCATCTCGGAAAAAGAACCAACATGTTCATTAATTTTGCGGAATTCTAGCCTTTTTCCCGCTATATTATTGACCTAGAAAGTTTACCGCGGAAAAAGTCAGTTTTTGCTCAGGAAAATTCTGCAAACATTCCTGGACGTGTGCACTTAGTCTAACACCAATCACTCGATGAATATGCAGCATTTTGCTTGTTTAGTATAATACACCCCATAGTCCTCCATATATTATAATGTGCACAACAGTCCTCCATATTGTAAAGTGCACACCACATAGTCCTTCATATAATATAATTTATCCATAGTCCTCCATATAGTATAATACACTCCTAATAGCCCTCAATATATTAAAATACATTCAGTCATCCATATAGTATAATACACTCCTCATAGTGCTCCATATAGTATAATGCACCGCCATAGTCATCCATGTAGTACAATTCACTTCCCATAGTATAATGCACCCAATAGTTCTTCATATGGTATAATGTATTCCCCATAGTCCTCGATACAGTATAATGCAGCCCACATATAGTATAATGCAGTCACCCTATAGAGCATAATGCAGCCACCCCACAGAGCATAATGCAGCCACCCCAGAGTATAATGCAGCCACCCCACAGAGTATAATCTAAACCCCCATAGAATATAATTGAGCCCCCTTATATAGTATAATGTAGCCCCTCCATAAAATACAATGTAGCCCTACTCATATAGTATAATGCAGCCCCATAGAATATAATGTAGCCCCCTCAAAGTATAATGAAGCCCCCATACAATATAATCTAGCCCCCCATAGAATACAATGTAGCCACCTCATAGAGTATGATGCAATCACCCCTCATAGAATATAATAAATATAATACAGCCCCCCCATAGAATATAATGTATCCCCGAATAGAATATCATACAGCCTGCCTCCCCAAAGGAATATAACGTAGCCCCCCATAGTATATAACACAGCCACAAAGTATATAACACAGCCACATATTATATAACACAGCCACCCTATAAAATATAATATATCCCCCCACAGTATATAACACAGCCCACATAGTGTACAGCGTGGCCCACATAGTATACATCAGGGCCCACATAGTGTACAGCAGGGCCCACATAGTGTACAGCAGGGCCCACATAGTATACAGCAGGGCCCCCATAGTATATAGCAGGGCCCACATTGTATACAGCAGGGCCTGTTGTGAATGTGCTAGAAATGAATTCTGAGCAGAAGCTCCCTCTAGTGGTTACAAACAGTACTGAACTATTCAATGAAGATTGGCGATCAGGTAACAGATAAGACATTTTCTTCTTTTAGTTTTTTGTGCTTGCTTTTTGCATTTTGTCCTGCACTTCTGTGGGGGTCTGCCAGGTCCCCTCCGGGGGCTTGTGCTCCTCTCAGTTTATCTGGAGCCACTGTTGTTTGTTCATTTGCCTTTTCCAGTTTTTTCTGTGGCTGCGGCTTAGTTTTGTTACACCAGAGAACTAATTTAGGTGGTAGAAGTCGTGTGATCTCAGGTGTTTTTGCAATTAGTGTGTTGGTATTTTTTTAGGGTTTTTTGGATTGCAGTAAGTGACCTTCCTATCCTTTTCTTTCTAGGAAGATTGGGCCCCAACGTTTGCTCATACTATTTTCTGTCTGTGTCTGTATTTCCTCTTGTCTAACCGCCGTTACATGTTTGGGGGCTTCCTATGTTCTTTGGGGATCTGCTCCGGGGCAGATAGTTTTCCTCTTTCTATCTTTAGGTGAAGTTAGCTTCTCAGGCTGTGACGAGGCGTCTAGGACCAACGTAGGTACGCTCCACGGCTGCCTTTAGTTGTGGTGGTTAGTCAGGGTACTGCAATCCAATAGATTCCAACCTCTCTGGTTATTGCCTTTTTTGCCTGCTCTCCTCAGCTACCAAATCATAACAGTATCACCGGCCTAAAACTGATAATTATATGGTACTCACAGAAGGGAAAAATAGTGTGAAAGAAAGAAGATTGTCAGAGTTGTCAGAGATTTTTTTTTTTTTCCCTCTGTATCTCTGGGTGCTGAGGAGGATTTTTTTTTTCTCTCAATGTCACAGTTGTCTGGCCGTGTGGATCAGCTTGCCACTGAAGTTCGGAGTATTGCTACCTATCTTGCAGGGTTGCCTGTTGTGGAACCTAGGATTCCCATTTGTTTTTGGGGATCGAGCTAAATTTCTGAATTTCAAAAATAACTGTAAGTTGTTTTTTGCCTTAAAATCTAAGTCCTCAGGGAACGCAGCACAGCAGGTTCAAATTGTCATCTCTCTCCTGCGCGGCGATCCTCAGGATTGGGCTTTTTCCCTGACACCTGGGGAGCCTGTTTTGAGTAATGTTGATGCATTTTTCCAGGCTCTGGGGTTATTGTACGATGAGCCTAATGTCACTGATCAAGCTGAAAAAGCCTTGTTGGCATTAAATCAGGGGCTTGAGGAAGCTGAGTTATACTGTCAGAGATTCCGAAGGTGGGCAGTCCTGACCAAATGGAATGACGATGCTTTGGCAGCCCTTTTTCGGAAGGGTCTGTCAGAGAATGTAAAGGATGTTATGGTGGTCCCTGTCCCCTCTGGTCTCAGTGATTCTATGTCATTAGCGATTCAAATTGACAGACGTTTGCGTGAGCGTAGAGGTATGCGTGGAATAGTGTTGCCTTGTGAACCAGCTTCTGAACCCATGCAGTGTGATAGAGTGGCTTCTGGGGCACAGCGTCATGAGTTTCGAAAACGCAATGGGTTATGTTTCTACTGTGGTGATGCCTCTCATGCTATTTCAGTCTGCCCTAAGCGGGGAAGACGTTTTGCATGTTCAGTTGTCTTGGGTAGTGTTCAGACTAAATTTTTGTTGACTGTTACCCTGATTTGCTCCCTGTCCACATTTTCTGCTCAGGCTTTTGTTGATTCAGGAGCAGCTATTAACCTGATGGATTTTGATTTTGCTAAACGTTGTGGGTTTCCCTTGATACCCCTACGGAAGTCTATTCCCCTACTGGGGATCGATTCTACCCCTTTAGCTGAGAATAAACCCCAGTTCTCTACTCAGATGATAATGAGGGTTGAACCTGATCATCAGGAGAGTTGCAAATTTTTGGTGCTGTATAATCTGCATGACTTATTGTACTGGGTTTCCCTTGGTTACAGTCTCATAATCCTGTTTTGGATTGGAAATCTGTGTCTGTAACCAGTTGGGGCTGCCAATGTGTTAATGCCAACACTCCTGTTTTTTTCTGCCTCCCCCAGGCTCAGGATGTTCCTGAATTTTTGACTGATTTTTCTGATGTGTTTAGCGAAAGTAAATCTGCATCCTTGCCCCCCCATAGGAGCTATGACTGCGCTATTGAATTAGTGCCTGGTAGTAAATTCCCTAAAGGTCGCCTTTTTAACTTGTCTGTACCTGAACATGACGCTATGCGGTCTTATATCAAGGAGTCATTGGAGAAGGGTCATATCAGACCATCCTCTTCACCCTTGGGTGCCGGTTTTTTCTTTGTGGCCAAAAAGGATGGTTCATTAAGGCCGTGTATTGATTATCGTCTCTTGAACAATATCACTGTGAAATATCAATATCCGTTACCCTTGATTTCTGACCTGTTTTCCAGGGTGAAAAGTGCTATTTGGTTTACCAAGCTTGACCTCAGGGGGGCATATAACCTTATTCGCTTTAAGCACGGGGATGAATGGAAGACGGCATTTAATACCCCAGAGGGGCATTTTCAGTACCTAGTGATGCCCTTTGGGCTCACTAATGCTCCTTCCGTCTTCCAGTCCTTCATGAATGACATTTTCAGTGATTTTGTGGATAAATTTCTGATTGTTTATTTGGATGATATCTTGATTTTTTCCAATGATTGGGACTCTCATGTGAAACATGTTCGGACTGTGTTCCAGATTTTGAGAGAGAATGCTCTGTATGTGAAGGGATCAAAGTGTCTTTTTGGCGTACAGAGGATCTAATTTCTGGGATTCATTTTGTCCCCATCTGTTATTGAAATGGACCCGGTCAAGGTTCAGGCCATCTGTGATTGGGTCCAACCTACTTCATTAAAGGCTTTCAGAGATTCTTGGGTTTTGCCAATTTTTATCGTAAATTTATTGGTAATTTCTCTGTTATTGTTAAACCATTGACTGATTTGACCAAGAAGGGTTCTGATGTGGTGAATTGGCCTCCTGAGGCAGTTTCTGCGTTTCAGGAACTTTGCAAGCAGAGATTCACTTCTGCTCCTGTTCTACGGCAGCCTGATGTTTCTCTGCCATTTCAGGTGGAGGTTGATGCCTCTGAAATTGGGGCAGGTGCCGTTTTGTCCCAAAGAGATCGAGAGACCTCTAAAAGTAACCCTTGTGCCTTTTTCTCTCGAAAATTTTCTCCAACTGAATGTAATTATGACGTGGGTAATCGGGAGTTATTGGCCATGAAGTGGGCTTTTGAAGAGTGGAGACATTGGCTGGAGGGAGCCAAACATCAGGTGGTGGTCCTCACAGACCATAAGAATCTGGTTTATCTGGAATCAGCCAAGCGACTTAATCCTAGACAGGCCAGGTGGGCCTTGTTTTTCACACGTTTTAATTTTGTGGTTTCCTTTCTTCCTGGCACTAAGAATGTTAAAGCGGATGCCCTCTCGAGGAGTTTCCTGGCTGACTCTCCCGAGTTATCTGATCCTACTGTTATTTTGAAAGAGGGTGTAGTTCTTTCCGGCATCTCGCCCAATTTGAGACTGGCTCTGGAAGGGTGTCAGGAGGATAAACCCGAACTCTGCCCTATTGGGAAATTGTTTGTCCCAGACCGGTGGAAAAAGAGTGTGATGTCTGAGATTCATTGTTCTGCATTGGCCGGTCATCCCGGAATTTTTGGTACCAGAGACTTGGTTAGTCGGTCCTTTTGGTGGCCTACTTTGTCTTGTGACGTCAGGGAATTTGTGCAGTCCTGCGGGACTTGCTCTCGCTCCAAGCCTTGCTCTCGCCCTAGTGGTTTGTTGATGCCATTGCCTGTGCCCAAGAGACCATGGACCCATATCTCTATTGATTTCATTTCCGACCTCCCTGTTTCTCAGAGAATGACCGTTATCTGGGTGATTTGTGATAGGTTTTCCAAAATGATACATCTTGTTCCATTACCTAAGTTGCCTTCCTTCTCCAAATTGGTGCCTTTGTTCCTTCAGCACGTGGTTCGGTTACACGGTATTCCTGAGAACATTGTGTCTGACAGAGGAGTCCAGTTTGTTTCCAGATTTTGGAGGACTTTTTGTTCTAAACTTGGTGTTCAATTGTCTTTCTCCTCAGCTTTTCATCCTCAGACCAATGGACAAACTGAGAGAACAAACCAGACATTGGAGACTTATCTGAGATGCTTTATGTCTGCTGATCAGGATGACTGGGTCTCTTTTTTGCCTTTGGCTAAGTTTGCCCTTAATAATAGGGCTAGCTCTGCAACCTTGATGTCTCCATTTTTCTGCAATTTTGGGTTTCACCCTCGATTTTCTTCAGGACAGACGGAGGCTTCTGTCTGTCCAGGTGTTGACTCTGTTGTGAAGCGTATGCAGCTGATTTGGGACCAGGTAGTGGAGAGGTTGTCCCTCTCTCAGGAGAGGGCCCAGCGGTTTGCCAACCGGCATAGGACTGATGGTCCTCGGTTTGAAGTGGGGGACTTGGTCTGGTTGTCCTCAAGAAATATCCCTATGAGAGTTGCATCTCCTAAGTTTAAGCCTAGGTTCATTGGACCTTATAAGATCATGGAGATTCTTAATCCTGTTTCCTTTCGTTTACTTCTTCCAGGGACATTTAAGATCCATAACGTGTTCCACAAGTCCTTATTGAAGAGGTTTGTCGAGCCAGTGGTTCCTATGGCTGTGCCTCCTGACCCTGTTTTGGTTGAGGGCAATCTGGAGTATGTGGTTGAGAAAATATTGGATTCTCGTTTTTCTAGACGGAAACTCCAGTATTTGGTTAAGTGGAGAGGTTATGGTCAGGAGGACAATTCTTGGGTGTTTGCTTCGGACATCCATGCTAGAAGACTCATCCGTATCACAGAGCTCATCCTGACCGACCTGGTTGCCCAAATGAGGGTTCGGTGACCCCTCCTCAAGGGGGGGGTACTGTTGTGAATGTGCTAGAAATGAATTCTGAGCAGAAGCTTTCTCTGGTGGTTACAAACAGTGCTGAACTATTCAATGAAGATTGTGAAGATTGGCGATCAGGTGTTACTGACTGGTCTTATATAGGGGAGGTTCCCTCCCATGAGGGTTGCCGGTGATCAATTGTTCTGGTCTCAACTTTTGTTCCTGGTTCACTTTGAAGCTTGCTGTTTCGTGCTGCATCTTCTGCTAACAGATAAGACATTTTCTTCTTTTAGTTTTTTGTGCTTGCTTTTTGCATTTTGTCCTGCACTTCTGTGGGGGTCTGCCAGGTCCCCTCCGGGGGCTTGTGCTCCTCTCAGTTTAGTTCAGCCAGTTGTTTGTTCATTTGCCTTTTCCAGTTTTTTCTGTGGCTGCGGCTTAGTTTTGTTACAGCAGAGAACTAATTTAGGTGGTAGAGGTCGTGTGATCTCAGGTGTTTTTGCAATTAGTGTGTTGGTATTTTTTTAGGTTTTTTGGATTGCAGTAAGTGACCTTCCTATCCTTTTCTTTCTAGGAAGATTGGGCCCCAACGTTTGCTCATACTATTTTCTGTCTGTGTCTTATTTCCTCTTGTCTAACCGCCGTTACATGTTTGTGGGCTTCCTATGTTCTTTGGGGATCTGCTCCGGGGCAGATAGTTTTCCTCTTTCTATCTTTAGGTGAAGTTAGCTTCTCAGGCTGTGACGAGGCGTCTAGGACCAACGTAGGTACGCTCCACGGCTGCCTTTAGTTGTGGTGGTTAGTCAGGGTACTGCAATCCAATAGATTCCAACCTCTCTGGTGTATTGCCTTTTTTTGCCTGCTCTCCTCAGCTACCAAATCATAACAAGGGCCCACATAGTATATAGCAGGGCCCCCATAGTATACAGCAGGGCCCACATAGAATATAGCAGGGCCCCCATAGTAAACAGCAGGGCCCCCATTGTTATGGTAGTAAGCAGGGCCCCATAGTATACAGCAGGGCCCACATAGTATACAGCAGGGCCCACATAGTATATAGCAGGGCCCCCATAGTATATAGCAGGGCCCACATAGTATATAGCAGGGCCCACATAGTATATAGCAGGGCCCCCATAGTATACAGCAGGGCCCCCATAGTATACAGCAGGGCCCCATAGTATACAGCAGGGCCCCCCCATAGTATACAGCAGGGCCCACATAGAATATAGCAGGGCCCCCATAGTATACAGCAGGGCCCCCATAGTATACAGCAGGTCCCCCATAGTATACAGCAGGGCCCACATAGTATATGGTAAGGCCCACATTGTATATAGCAGGTCCCCCATTGTATATTGCAGGACCCACATTGGATATAGCAGGGCCCCTATAGTAGACAGCAGGGCCCCCATAGTATACAGCAGGTCCCCCATTGTATATTGCAGGGCCCACATTGGATATAGCAGGGCCCCTATAGTAGACAGCAGGGCCCCCATAGTATACAGCAGGGCCCACATTGTATATAGCAGGGCCCCCATAGTATACAGCAGGTCCCCCATTGTATATTGCAGGGCCCACATTGGATATAGCAGGGCCCCTATAGTAGACAGCAGGGCCCCCATAGTATACAGCAGGTCCCCCATTGTATATTGCAGGGCCCACATTGGATATAGCAGGGCCCCTATAGTAGACAGCAGGGCTCCCATAGTATACAGCAGGGCCCACATTGTATATAGCAGGGCCCCCATAGTATACAGCAGGTCCCCCATTGTATATTGCAGGGCCCACATTGGATATAGCAGGGCCCCTATAGTAGACAGCAGGGCCCCCATAGTATACAGCAGGTCCCCATTGTATATTGCAGGGCCCACATTGGATATAGCAGGGCCCCTATAGTAGACAGCAGGGCCCCCATAGTATACAGCAGGGCCCACATTGTATATAGCAGGGCCCCCATAGTATACAGCAGGTCCCCCATTGTATATTGCAGGGCCCACATTGGATATAGCAGGGCCCCTATAATAGACAGCAGGGCCCCCATAGTATACAGCAGGGCCCACATTGTATATAGCAGGGCCCCCATTGTATATAGCAGGGCCCCCATAGTATACAGCAGGGCCCACATTGTATATAGCAGGGCCCCCATAGTATACAGCAGGGCCCACATAGTATATAGCAGGGCCCCCATTGTATATAGCAGGGCCCCCATAGTATACAGCAGGGCCCACATAGTATACAGCAGGGCCCACATAGTATACAGCAGGGCCCACATTTTACAGCCCTCATCTCTCCCTCCCCCCTCCCAGGAATGGCCCCACAGCAGGACAGATTTATAAATAAAAAAAAAAACACTCCTCACCTCATCCTCATGCCAGCGCTGCTCCCAGCTCCTGTCTCCTGCTCTGCCCGGCACACAGTGAGTGCGCTGTGTCAGAGGCAGAGTGGGGAATGATGGGAGAGGGAGCGTCAGCTGACGCTCTCTCCTCCATTATTGCTTTGAACTGTACCGGCGGACGCCGGTATAGTTCAATGCGGCGGGGGGAGTCGGCGCTGGGGGCAGGCGGGCCCCCCTGCCACACAGGGGCCCCCATAGCGGCTGCGTGATGTGCCGTTAGCTGGGGGCCCCTTGAGGTGCAGGGGAGCCTCAAAATGTTGGGGGTCCCCGGGCCCGAGCGCGGACCAGCGTGCTCGGGCGGCGGGCCCCCCTAATCACCGGGCCCCATACCGCAGTAAGGGTTGTCATGCCCTGATGGTGGCCCGGGGTGCAGCTCTGGGCACTCACTGTTGGCTCCGTACTTCTCTCGGTTCCTCCTGGAGGAAGACTGAGGTGGGTGGGCGGGCCGACCCAGATCAAAAAAAATAAAAACCTTACTCAGGTGCATCCTCGCGCCCTAGGCACGTGCCCTCAAGTGCCTAGTGGCAAATACAGCCCTGGTAGAGGGTAAAACTTGTAAAGAAGTGCAGACAATGAGCGGCTGTTCAGCTACAATAATCTCCAATGCTTTATAATGGAAAGCCAAACCAGAGAGACGTGGAAGAAAACGGAAGACTACCATTCTAAGGATGGAAGAATAGCCAGAATGGGAAAGGCTCAGCCAATGATCAGCTCCAGGATGATCACAGACAGTCTCACGTTACCTATGAGGATGATGACAGACGCCTGTGTGACGCTAATCTCTTACCAAGAAGTCCCTGCAAAGTCCCACTGTTAAAAAAAGACATGTAATTTGCCAAAGAACACATCAACTGGCATAAAGAGAAATGGAGAAACATTTTGTGGACTGATGAAAGTAAAATTGTTCTTTTTTGGGTCCAAGGGCCACAGACAGTTCGACAGACGACCCCCAAACTCTGCATTCAGCCACAGTACACTCTGAATACAGTGAAGCATGGAGGTACAAGCATCATGATATGGGCATGTTTCTCTTACTATGGTGCCAGACCTATTTACCACATACCGGGGGATCAGGGACCAGTTTCCTTACGCTAAAGAGGCTATGCCCTTGAAATGGAGGTTTCAACAAGACAACGACCCTAAACATTTCGGGAAACGAGCAAAATCTTGGTTCCAGTCCAACAAATTTGAGGTTATGAAGTGGCCAGTCCAATCCCCGGACCTTAATCCGGTAGGACACTTGTGGGGTGAAAACAAAAATGCCATTTCTGAGGCAACGCCAACATATGCCAAAAAATTGTGGGATGTAGTCCGAGCATCCTCCGCTGGAATAACAGGTGACAGAATTTGGGTGACTCTATGCAACATAGATGTGAAGCAATTCTAAAAAACTGTGGGTAACAACTAAATATTAGGTCAGTGATTCACAGGAATGATAAATCGCCATAAAAATAGTATATATTAGTGTCTGCATTCGTGTCTACTACAAACGCACGCTATTTTTTAGAACATGCAAAAGGAGAGACTTGGAGCTACTGATGAAATCAGTCCATATGACCAGATTAGTTGAGCCCAAACACATGAGGCAGAAGGGTGCACATCCAAGCTAGTAAGCGTAGCAATAGCAGAAAAGGAAACTGACGCACTCCAGGAATGGAAAAATAAAAAAAAGTTTATTTGGCAAATCAAGCCATATGAAAAACAAAAAGCCTGACGTGTTTCGAGTGCAAAATAACATCCTATGATGAAGAGTGTTTTTATGCACTCGAAACGCGTCAAGCTTCTTGTTTTTAACCCCTTTCTGCCATGAGACGTACTATCCCGTCCATGAAACCCGGGACAATCTGACCATGGACGGGATAGTACGTCGCAGCGATCGGATGCGCTCCCGGCACATTAACCCCCGGCACACTGCGATCAAATATGATTGCGGTGTACCGGGGGCACAGGGAATCATCGCGCAGGAAGGGGGCTCCCTGCATGCTCCCCTGAGACCCTCAGAACAGCTTGATGTGATCGCGCTGTTCTGAGGTCTTCCTCCCTGCAAGACCCCAGATCAAAGATGGCCGCAGGGTCTTGCAGGGAGGCGGCTTCCTCAGTGCCTGCTGAGAGTAGGCGCTGAGGAAGCCTGCAGCAGTGCCTGTGAGATCGCTGGTCTCACAGAGTGCTGTGCACACTGTCAGACCAGCGATCTGGCATTACGCAGTAATGTCCCACCCTGGGACAAAGTGAAAAAGTTAAAAGAATGAAAATCACAAGTGTAAAAAAAAAAATTCCAAAATAAAGGAAAAAAAAATATTCCCCAATAAATTCATTTTTTCCTGTAAATAAAAAAACAAAACAATAAAAGTACACATATTTGGTATCGCCGCGTCCGTAACGATCCGCCCTATAGAACTGTCCCACTAGTTAACCCCTTTAGTGAACCCCTTAAAAAAAAAAAGCAAAAAATCAGTGCTTTATCATCATACCGCCGAACAAAAAGTGGAATAACACGCGATCAAAAAGACCAATATAAATAAACATGGTACTGCTGAAAACGTTATCTTGTCCCGCAAAAATTGAGCCACCATATAGCGCCATCAGTGAAAAAATAAAAAAGTTATAGCTCACAGAATAAAGCGATGCAAAAATAATTATTTTTTATATAAAATTGTTATTGAATAAAAGCGCCAAAACATAAAAACATGATATAAATGAGGTATCACCGTAATCGTACTAACCCGAAGAATAAAACTGCTTTATCAATTTTACCACACGTGGAACGGTATAAATGCCCTCCCCAAAAGAAGTTCATGAATTGCTGATTTTTGTTCATTCTGACCTTCCAAAAATCGAAATAAAAAGCGATCAAAAAAGGTCAAGTGCTCAAAAATGGTACCATTAAAAACGTCAACTCGTACACACAAAAAATAAGACCCCACATGACTGTGTGGGCCAAAATATGCAAAAATTATAGCTCTGAAAATGTGGTGATGCAAAAACTATTTTTTGCAATAAAAAGCGTCTTTTAGCGTGACAGCTGCTAATCATAAAACCCCACTATAAATAGTAAATTAAACCCCCCTTTATCACCCCCTTAGGGAAAAATAATAAAATTAAAAAAATGTATTTATTTCCATTTTCCCATTAGGGTTAGGATTGCGGCTAAAGTTAGGGTTAGGGTTGGGGCTAAAGTTAGGATTAGGGTTGGGATTAGGGGTGTGTTAGGGTTAGGGTTGTGGTTAGGGTTATGGTTGGGACTAGGGTTAGGGGTGTGTTGGGTTAGGGTTGGAGTTAGAATTGGGGGGTTTCCACTGTTTAGGCACATCAGGGCTCTCCAAGTGTGACATGGCATCTGATCTCAATTCCAGCCAATTCTGCGTTGAAAAAGTCAAACTGTGCTCCTTCACTTCTGAGCTCTGCCATGCGCCCAAACAGTAGTTTACCCCCACATATGGAGTATCAGCGTACTCAGGACAAATTGTACAATATCTCTTGGGTCCAATTTCTTCTGTTGCCCTTGGGAAAATAAAAAATTGGCGAAAATATCATTTTTGTTAAAAAAAAATTATTTTTTTTGTTTTTGCGGCTGTACATTATAAACTTCTGTGAAGCACTTGGGGCTTCATAGCGCTCACCACACATCTAGATAAGTTCCTTGTGGGGTCTATTTTCCAAAATGGGGTCACTTGTGGGGGGTTTCCACTGTTTAGACACATCAGGGGCTCTCCAAATGTGACATGATGCCCGCAGACCATTCCATCAAAGTCTGCAATCCAAAGCGTCACTACTTCTCTTCCGAGCCCTGACGTGTGCAAATACAGTAGTTTTCTCCCACATATGGGGTATCAGCGTACTCAGGACAAATTGGACAACAACTTTTGGGGTCCAATTTCTCCTGTTACCCTTGGGAAAATAAAAAGTTGGGGACTAAAAGATCATGCTTGTGGTAAAAATATGATTTTTTTATTTTCATGCTCAGGCGTTATAAACTTTAGTGAAACACCTGGGGGTTCAAAGTTCTCACCACACATCTAGATAAGTTCCTTGAGGGGTCTAGTTTCCAAAATGGTGTCATTTGTGGGGGGTTTTCCACTGTTTAAGCAGATCAGGAGCTCTCCAAACATGACATGGCGTCCAGCCAATTCTGCGTTGAAAAAGTCAAACGGCGCTCCTTCCCTTCCGAGCTCTGCCATGCACCCAAACAGCAGTTTACCCACACATATGGGGTATCAGCGTACTCAGGACAAATAGCACAATAACTTTTGGGGTCTTGCTACCCTTGGGAAAATAAAAATTGGGGTGAAAAAGATAATTTTTGTGGAAAAAATATGATTTTTTAATTTTACGGCTCTACGTTATAAACTTGTGTGAAGCACTTGGGGGTTCAAATTGCTCACCACAGATCTAGATAAGTTCCTTAGGGTCCAGTTTCCAAAATAGGGTCACTTGTGGGGGGTTTCCACTGTTTAGGCACACCAGGGCTCTCCAAATGCAACATGGCATCCAATCTCAATTCCAGCCAGTTTTGGTTGGAAAAAGTCAAATGGTGCTCCTTCCATTCCGAGCTCTGCCGTGTGCCCAAACAGTGGTTCCCCCCCACATATGGGGTATCAGCGTACTCAGGACAAATTGGACAACAACTTTTGTGGTCCAATTTCTCCTGTTACCCTTGGGAAAATAAAAAGTTGGGGACTAAAAGATCATGCTTGTGGTAAAAATATGATTTTTTTATTTTCATGCTCGGGCGTTATAAACTTTAGTGAAACACCTGGGGGTTCAAAGTTCTCACCACACATCTAGATAAGTTCCTTGAGGGGTCTAGTTTTCAAAATGGTGTCATTTGTGGGGGTTTTCCACTGTTTAGGCAGATCAGGAGCTCTCCAAACATGACATGGCGTCCAGCCAATTCTGCGTTGAAAAAGTCAAACGGCGCTCCTTCCCTTCCGAGCTCTGCCATGCACCCAAACAGCAGTTTACCCACACATATGGGGTATCAGCGTACTCAGGACAAATAGCACAATAACTTTTGGGGTCTTGCTACCCTTGGGAAAATAAAAATTGGGGTGAAAAAGATAATTTTTGTGGAAAAAATATGATTTTTTAATTTTTACGGCTCTACGTTATAAACTTGTGTGAAGCACTTGGGGGTTCAAATTGCTCACCACAGATCTAGATAAGTTCCTTAGGGGTCCAGTTTCCAAAATAGGGTCACTTGTGGGGGGTTTCCACTGTTTAGACACACCAGGGGCTCTCCAAATGCAACATGGCATCCAATCTCAATTCCAGCCAGTTTTGGTTGGAAAAAGTCAAATGGTGCTCCTTCCATTCCGAGCTCTGCCGTGTGCCCAAACAGTGGTTCCCCCCCACATATGGGGAATCAGCGTACTCAGGACAAATTGGACAACAACTTTTGTGGTCCAATTTCTCCTGTTAAAAAATTGGTGACTAAAAGATAATTTTTGTGGGAAAAAAATAGGATTTTTTATTTTCATGCCCGGGCATTATAAACTTGTGTGAAGCACTTGGGGGTTCAAAGTTCTCACCACACATCTAGATAAGTTCCTTAGGGGGTCTAGTTTCCAAAATGGGGTCACTTGTGGGGGGTTTCCACTGTTTAGGCACATCTGGGGCACTGCAAACAGAACATGACCCCATCAACGTCTGCATTCCAAAACGTTATTACTTCCTTTCCAAGCCCTGCCGTGCGCCCAGTTTTCCCCTTCCCCCCCACATATGGAGTATCAGCGTACTCAGGACAACTTGGACAACAACTTTTGGGGTCCAATTTCCTTGGGAAAAATCAAAAATTTGGGACAAAAAAATCATTTTTGTGGAAAATTTTTTTTTTTTTTTTTTTTTTTTTACACCGAGGCATTATAAACTTTTGTGAAACACTTGGGGGTTCAAAGTGCTCACAACAGATCTAGATAAGTTCCTTAGGGGGTCTAGTTTCCAAAATGGTGTTACTTGTGGGGGTTTCCACTGTTTAGGCACATCAGAGGCTCTCCAAACGCGACATGGCGTCCAATCTCTATTCCAGCCAATTTTGGTTTGAAAAAGTCAAACGGCGCTCCTTCCCTTGCGAGCTCTGCCGTGTGCCCTTGTGAAAATAAAAAAAAGTTTGTAAAAGATCATTTTTGTGACTAAAAAGTTAAATAAAACATGAAAAACAATCATACCCAGTCTGATCAAATGACCAAATGCACTAGCAGGATGCAGCAGGCTCCCATGGATAAAGGCTGGAGAAGCAACAGGTGTTTAACCACTGATAAAGGCAGCCACCCTATCACAAAAACAGTGATGATGAAGGTGTTAACTGCTTAGTGGGAAAAAAAACACACAGATACAAGTTGCTTAAAACATAAATGTCATGCACAGTGTCTGGATAACAGCCTATTTTAAACGCCTATGATGGAAGGCGGGCTGGTCAGCACTGAATGTGCACAACACAAAAAACCAAGCCATCAAAAAGAGCCCGGGTGCACCCTGCAAAATATGATAAAAAGTGCAAAAAATGATGCATATGATAAATGCATCAGATGAGGTATTAGTTACTATTTTGGCCAAAGCAGATAAGCTCGCAACCCAACGTCAAGGGTCCTCATTTTATTGCGAGTAACTAACTAGACATAAATCCAAAAAAAAACATTTTTAGCAAAAGCAAATCATAAAAAACAATCATACCCAGTCTGATCAAATGACCAAATGCACTAGCAGGATGCAGCAGGCTCCCATGGATAAAGGCTGGAGAAGCAACAGGTGTTTAACCACTGATAAAGGCAGCCACCCTATCACAAAAACAGTGATGATGAAGGTGTTAACTGCTTAGTTGGAAAAAAAACACACAGATACAAGTTGCTTAAAACATAAATGTCATGCACAGTGTCTGGATAACAGCCTATTTTAAACGCCTATGATGGAAGGCGGGCTGGTCAGCACTGAATGTGCACAACACAAAAAACCAAGCCATCAAAAAGAGCCCGGGTGCACCCTGCAAAATATGATAAAAAGTGCAAAAAATGATGCATATGATAAATGGGAGCCTGCTGCATCCTGCTAGTGCATTTGGTCATTTGATCAGACTGGGTATGATTGTTTTTCATGATTTGCTTTTGCTAAAAATGTTTTTTTTTGGATTTATGTCTAGTTAGTTACTCGCAATAAAATGAGGACCCTTGACGTTGGGTTGCGAGCTTATCTGCTTTGGCCAAAATAGTAACTAATACCTCATCTGATGCATTTATCATATGCATCATTTTTTGCACTTTTTATCATATTTTGCAGGGTGCACCCGGGCTCTTTTTGATGGCTTGGTTTTTTGTGTTGTGCACATTCAGTGCTGACCAGCCCGCCTTCCATCATAGGCGTTTAAAATAGGCTGTTATCCAGACACTGTGCATGACATTTATGTTTTAAGCAACTTGTATCTGTGCGTTTTTTTTTCCCACTAAGCAGTTAACACCTTCATCATCACTGTTTTTGTGATAGGGTGGCTGCCTTTATCAGTGGTTAAACACCTGTTGCTTCTCCAGCCTTTATCCATGGGAGCCTGCAGCATCCTGCTAGTGCATTTGGTCATTTGATCAGACTGGGTATGATTGTTTTTCATAAAAAAGTTAAATATTCATTTTTTCATTCCACGTTGCTTCAGCTCCTGTGAAGCACCTGAAGGGTTAATAAACTTATTGAATGTGGTTTTGAGTACCTTGAGGGGTGCAGTTTTTAGAATGATGTCACTTTTGGGTATTTTCTGCATATAGACCCCTCAAAGTGACTTCAAATGTGAGGTGGTCCCTAAAAGAAATGGCTTTGTAAATTTTGTTGTAAAACTGAGAAATCACTGGTCAACTTTTAACCCTATAACAAAAAAAATTTTGGTTCCAAAATTGTGCTGATGTAAAGTAGACATGTGGGAAATGTTATTTATTAACTATTTTGTGTGACATATTTCTCTGTTTTAAGGGAATAAAAATTCAAAGTTTGAAAATTGCAAAATGTTCAAAATTTTCGTTATATTTGCTTTTTTTTTTTCAAAAATAAACGCAAGTTATATCGAAGAAATTTTACCACTAATGTGAAGTACAATATGTCACGAGAAAACATTCTCAGAATCGCGAAGATCCGTTGAAGCGTTCCAGAGTTATAACCTCATAAAGAGACAGTGGTCAGAATTGTAAAAATTGACTCTGTCATCAACGTGCAAACCACCCTTGGGGGTGAAGGGGTTAATATGGTTTGATTTGCCAAATAAACTTTTTTTTATTTTTCCATTCCTGGAGTGCCGTCAATTTCCTTTTCTGCTATTTTTTAGAACTGTCCAATGTTCATCTTTTGTTTTCTGTAAAGTAGGTAAAAATTATCTACATTTCTGTTCATATTTTGAATTAGAAAACAGTGTGCAATGAATGTTCCCAATGCTGGAAATAAAAACTAGTGTAAAGATTTTGTGATAACTCATGTTTCTGAACACACTGCTATTATTTTGAACACTACTGTATATAAGATTATACCTAAGGGGGTTAATATTCCTAGAACCCTGTTATTGATGTAAACCCTTCCATCCAGTGTCTGGACATGATCATGGATGTATGTAATATATGGGCTGTGTACACATCATTAATAGAACTTTGATATGAGACCACATTCATATTTAATACATTAGAAACCATTAAATCTCCTGCAGATGTGTCCTGGCCAGATGAATTCAACACGTCCCCTCTGCACCTCTGTCAGGGCTGGATCCAGGTTTTTGTGGGCCCCGGGCGAAAGAGTCTCAGTGGGCCCCTTTAACACATACCACAATTCATGATGCTCCGATACGGCAGAGAAATATAGGTATAGTACAATGCCAAATACTTCACTTCTTACATTACATGAGTGATATCTATTGTAAATTCTACAATAGCTCAAAAAACCAGACAGTATAGTCCTCCATACAGTATTATGGGCACCACATAGTGCGCCATACAGAATAATGAGCCCCATATATAATTGGTCCCATATAATGTTTCATACAGTATATGATGAGCTCCACATAATGCTACAGTATATGATGGTCCCCATATAATGTGCCATACAGTATAGGACGGTCAACATAGAGTATAATGAGCCCCACATATTGCTCCATACAGTATGAGTTGCATATAAAGCTCCATACAGTATATGATGGACCCCATATATTGCTCCATATAGAATGGGCTCCATATAATGCTCCATACAGAATAGGCCCCATATGTGCTCCATATATAAAGGGCCCTATATGATGCCCCATAAATAATGAACCCCATATGATGCTCTAGTATGGGCCCCATATATGATTCTCCAGTGTATGATGAGCCCCATATAATGCTCCAAATATAATGGTCCCCATATATAATTCTCCATATATAATGGGCTCCATGTGATGCTCCATATACAATGTGCCCCATATGATGCGCCATATACAATGGGCCCCATATGATGCTCCAGTATATGATGGGCCCCATGGATGATTCTCCAGTGTATGATGGGCCTATATAATGCTCCAAATACCATGGGCCCCATATGATGCTCCAGTATATGATGGCCCCATGGATGATTCTCCAGTGTATGATGGGCCTATATAATGCTCCATATATAATGGGCCCCATATGATTCTCCAGTATATGATGGGCCCCATGGATGATGCTCCAGTGTATGATGGGCCCATATAATGCTCCATATATCATGGGCCCCATATGATGATCCAGTGTATGATGGGCCTATATAATGCTCCATATATAATGAGCCCCATATGATGCTCCAGTATATGATGGGCCCCATGGATGATGCTCCAATGTATGATGGGCCTACATAATGCTCCTTATATAATGGGCCCCATGATGCTCCAGTATATGATGGGCCCCATGGATGATGCTCCAGTGTATGATGGGCCTATATAATGCTCCATATATAATGGGCCCCATATGATGCTCCAGTATATGATGGGCCCCATGGATGATTCTCCAGTGTATGATGGGCCCTAAATATAATTCTCCAGTGTATGATGGGCCCCATTTATAATGTTCCATTGTATAATGGGCCCTATCTATGATGCTCAAGTGTATGATGGGCCCCATATATAATTCTCCAGTGTATAATCCTCCCCATATATTGCTCCAAACATTAAAAAAAATGAAATACCTCTCCTCGCTGGGCACTGCTCTACTCTGGACTCCTCAGCGTCGCCATCTTCCAGCTCTCTGCACTGTGACTGTTCAGGCAGAGGGGCACAGACGTGATGTCATCGCGCTCTCTGACCTGAATGTCACTGTCAGGAAACGCGGAAGACATCACAGCGGTGGAGCAGGGAGAGGTAAGTATTGCAAGTGCTGGGGCCCTGAGCAAGCAGGGGGGTCCCACTCGTGGGTGACGGCACTGGCACAGGGCCCCTCATAGTATGCCAGTTTCTCTGACGGCGAGTGGGCCCCCCCACCTGCTCAGGGCCCCGGCACTTGCCCGGGTGCACCAGGTGCTGACGCCGGCCCTGACCTCTGTACTGCACTATCCTCCTCTCTGTATTGCGATCTATTTGCACCATGGGTCTCGTGTCTCGCCCTGTTTACACTGCTCTATCACACTCTCCATCATTTTCTCTCTCTCCAGGTTTGACCTTGCTGTATTAAGGCACCTGTGACTCCACTGTGACATCTTTGTCAGGTCACAAAGGTCAGAAATACAAGGGTTGGGGGGCACCAACAGCTGTGATATCTTATCTTTATACAGTGGAGGAGCATTTACATACTGATGAGCACAACTACACAACTAGAGCCTGGGCCCCCATAGGTCAGCCTTAAGGGTATGCCACACTAAACAATATCGCTAACGGGATCGCTAAAAAACGTCACTATTTAGCGATCCCGTTAGCGATATTGTTCAGTGCGGCAGCTTCCAGCGACGAGCTTCCTGCTGTGATCTCGCTCGTCGCTGGAATCGTTCCGGACCCTATTTCATCGCTGGCGCTCCCGCTGGGTAAGTATCTTATCGCTGTGTGGCACCTTTTCTTAGCGATTTAGCGGTACTTTTGTACCGCTAAAGTCGTTAAGAAGATCGCTAACGGCGATAGCGTCGTTAACTATATCGCTAAATGTGGCCGCATTTAGCGATATAGAAACGATCCCGCTAGCGATCGCATTAGTATGCAACGCTAACGAGATCGCTAGCGGGATTGTTTAGTGTGGCAGTACCTTTACATGGCTGATTTTCCCCCTCCCCTCCGCAATACTAAATACCTGTGGGTTGCTGATGGACCCATTACTGTTTTCCAACATGTGGTTCCTTGACAACAGTAAAACTAAATAACAGTTCTAGCTGGGGCCACACTAGTGCTAGTGAAGCCTGCAGGATCTGGTGTGGGTGAGACGTCCAGCACCAGGGACAGCAACAGCAGTAGAAGCCTCCCAGTTCATGTCCAGGACCTATGTGTCACTGCACAGTTTTAGGTCTGGGCTCTTCAGGATACTACACAGTCAAGATCCTGTCTCTGTAGATAGAATCCTGCAAGTGATCTAAAAAGTACAGACCTCAGGCCATATCACAGTATTATAGTAGTTATAGTCTTGTACATAGGAGCAGTATTATAGTAGTTATATTCTTGTACATAGGAGCAGTATCATAGTAGTTATATTCTTGTGCATAGGGGCAGTATTATAGTAGTTATATTCTTGTACATAGGAGCAGTATTATAGTAGTTATATTCTTGTACATAGGAGCAGTATCATAGTAGTTATATTCTTGTGCATAGGAGCAGTATTATAGTAGTTATATTCTTGTACATAGGAGCAGTATTATAGTAGTTATATTCTTGTACATAGGAGCAGTATTATAGTAGTTATATTCTTGTACATAGAGGGCAGTATTATAGTAGTTATATTCTTGTACATAGGAGCAGTATCATAGTAGTTATATTCTTGTACATAGGAGCAGCATTATAGTAGTTATATTATTTATTTATATAGCGCCATTGATTCCATGGTGCTGTACATGAGAAGGGGTTACATACATATTACAGATTTCACTTACGGTAAACAAACTAACAATGACAGACCGATATAGAGGGGAGAGGACCCGGCCCTTGCGGGCTTACATTCTACAGCAGACCTGGGCAAAGTGCGGCCCGCGGGCCACATCCGGCCCTCTTGTTGTCTCAGTCCGGCCCGCGGACCGAGACAGCCGTGGGGCTGAAAACCTGAGGTCCGCAGGCTGCACCGTGCCCGCCCACTCGCTGTCTCTCTACCAGTGATTTTCAACCAGTGTTCCGCGGCACACTAGTGTCGGGTGTGCCGTGGGGAAAGTTCCCCAAACTATGGTGCCAGGAGCCGGTGGCTGGGATCATACTCACCCCTCCCGTGCCATCGCTGAGGGTCCCTGCAATCCTGCATTCTCCCCGGCTCTGCAGCTCTCCAGCGCTGAGCGGTGATGTAATACCCGCTCATTAAGGTCATGTAATATGGACGCGACGCCACTCCCATGGGCATGGCTTCCATATTCATGGCCTTAATGAGCGGTATTACGTCACCGCTCAGTGCCGGAGAGCTGCAGGAAGACAGATAGAACGCAGGATTGCAGGGACCCTCAGCGATGGCACGGGGAGGGGTGAGTATGATGGAGGAGAGGACAAGGAGCACGGAGCTGGACGGGGGATAGAACGGTGGATGGAGGAAGCATGGAGGACGGGGGGGGAGAACGGAGGACGGGGGAAGCATGGAGCAGGACGGGGGGGAGAACGGAGGACGGGGAAGCATGGAGGAGAACGAGGGGAGAACGGAGGACGGGGAAGCATGGAGGGGGACGGGGAAGCATGGAGCAGGACATGGGGGGAGAACGGTGGACGGGGGAGAACGGTGGACGGGGAAGCATGGAGGATGACCGGGGGGGAGAACGGAGGACGGGGGAAGCATGGAGGAGGACGGGGAAGCATGGAGCAGGACGGGGGAGGACGGGGGAAGCATGGAGGAGGACGGGGAAGCATGGAGCAGGACGGGGGGAGGACAGGGTAAGCATGGAGCAGGACATGGGGGGAGAACGGAGGACGGGGGGAGGATGGAGGACAATGAGCACGGAGCAGGACGGGGGGGAGAGGATGGAGGGCACAGAGGAGCATGGAGCAGGACGAGGGGGGGCACAGGAGGACGGAGAAGGAATGGGGGAGCACAGCGGAGGACGGAGCAGGAAGGGGTGAGTACAGAGGAGAATGGGGGAGCACAGAGCTGGATGGGGGAGCAAGGAGCAGGACGGGGGCAGCACAGAGCAGGAGGGCAGTTTATACACCCGGCTTATACACGAGTCAATAAGTTTTCCCAGTTTTTTGTGGCAAAATTAGGGGGGTCGGCTTATACACGGGTCGGCTTATACACGAGTATATACGGTAGGTAGGAGACGTGTACAATAAGGGTGCTTTCACACGTTGCGGGTTGCAATGCGTGTTTCCTGATGCGCGCCATGGGCGTACCCACCGTGGGGCAGGGGGGGGCCGTTGCCCCCCCCTAGGAGCAGGGCGCGCCGTGCGAAGATGAGGCCTGTAGCTGCATTCTGCCGCCCCCTCTCCCGTTCTCTGAGCGCCGGCTGTCAAATTGACAGCCGGCTCAGAGAAAGTGCTGCTGCTGCGCATCGCTGTGCAGTCACAGTGTGCTAGCATCTGACTCACTCCAGGCTCCAGCCAGGTGTCAGAGTCAGAGACGCTAGCATACAGCTGAGCTACACACACTCACATCTTGCTCCTCTGCAGTGCTCTGTGCCCTGACCGCCGCCGCAGGCACTTCCGCATCCATGAAGCGCCAGCAGCGTGATCAGGTCACATGATCACGCTGCTGACGTCACACGCTGGCTCTTCAGAGGCGAAGACACAGGCAGTGAGGCAGCGGTTGGTGGTAAGTGCTCCAGACGTGTAATGGAGCTGAAGAACCACCGAAGATTAACGGGGGACATGTGTGAGTGTGAGTGTATGGGGGGGGGGATTTTAGAGTGGGGATGGGGGGTTACTTTATGAGTGGGGGGATTTGGAGTGGGGATAGGGGTTATTTTATGTGTGGGGGGGATTTGGAGTGGGGATGGGGGGTTATTTTATGCGTGGGGGGATTTGGAGTGTGGATGGGGGGGTACTTAATGTATGTGGGGGGATTTGGAGTGTAGATGGGGGTACTTAATGTGTGTGGGGGGATTTGAAGTGGGGATGGGGGATTTAATGTGTGGGGGGATTTGGAGTGGGGATGGGGGGTTATTTTAAGTGTGGGGATTTGGAGTGTGGATGGGGGGTACTTAATGTATGTGGGAGGATTTGGAGTGTGGGTGGGGGGTTACTTAATGTATGTGGGGGGATTTGGAGTGTAGATGGGGGTACTTAATGTGTGTGGGGGGATTTGAAGTGGGGATGGGGATTTAATGTGTGGGGGGATTTGAGGGTACTGAAGAGCATGTATGTATGAGGAAACAGTATGGGGGATGGTTGCAGACAGTATGGGGAGTGAACGGGTGAATGTGTGTGGACACAGTATGGGGAGTGAGGGTGATGGGATGTGTGCAGACACAGTATGGGGAGTCAGGGGTATGTGTGAGCAGGCAGAATAGAGTGAGGGGGTAAATATATGAGGAGACAGCGTGAGGAGGGAGGGGAATAGTGTGAGGCGACAGTATATTGCAGATATTTTTATTCAGGAGCATTATAATGACTCTTCTGTCTTTAAGGGCATCGTGTGGAGAGTTGGTGCAGAAGAGCGGAGAAGATGGAGGTCTGCAGAGACGACTGTGGATGAGAAAACTCATCATAGGGTCTGGACAAGATGAAGAAAAGGAGAATGACTCCAGAGACGACGTCATCTATAAGGTACATTTTTTGTTCTTATATTTTACAACCTGAACGACCATGGCTTGCCCCCCCCTAGTTTTGATCCTGGGTACGCCCATGATGCGCGCTATGTATAATATGACTGTTTTAGTGTCATTTTGTGCTATTTTGGTTGGTGGTGTGCCCAGGATTTTCTAAGTATAAAAAGTGCGCCGCGGCTCAAAAAAGGTTGAAAATCACAGAGTCTAGGCGCAGTCAGCATTGGTGGAGGAGGGGCCTCAGGCCACTTCCTCCACCAATCAGCGTGTGAAACAGCTGAAGTGATGACGTCATGTCATCGCATCAGCTGTGTACCGCCGGTGAGTCAGCGCATCGGAGACAGCAACAGCAGCAGCAGGGCGCCTGGGAACGGGACTGATGTGAGTATGTGGTGTTATTTTTTTTTTCATGTGTATGAACATGGGGATTCAATGGAAGTGAACATGGGGATTCTATGGAGGTGAACGTGGGGATTCTATGGGGTTGAACGTGGGGATTCTATGGAAGTGAACATGGGGATTCTATGGGGTGAATATGGGGATTCTATGGGGTGAACATGGGGATTCTATGGAGGTGAACATGGGGATTCTATGGAGGTGAACGTGGGGATTCTATGGAGGTGAACGTGGGGATTCTATGTGGCGAACATGGGGATTCTATGGAGGTGAACACGGGGATTCTATGAAGGTGAACATGGGAATTCTATGGAAGTGAACATGTGAATTCTATGGAGGTGAACGTGGGGATTCTATGTGGTGAACACGGGGATTCTATGAAGGTGAACATGGGAATTCTATGAAGGTGAACATGGGAATTCTATGGGAGTGAACATGTGAATTCTATGAAAGTGAACATGGGGATTCTATGTGGTGAACATGGGGATTCTATGGGGGTGAACGTGGGGATTCTATGGAAGTGAACATGGGGATTCTATGGGGTGAATATGGGGATTCTATGGGGTGAACATGGGGATTCTATGGAGGTGAACATGGGGATTCTATGGAGGTGAACATGGGGATTCTATGGAGGTGAACGTGGGGATTCTATGGAGGTGAACGTGGGGATTCTATGTGGTGAACATGGGGATTCTATGGAGGTGAACACGGGGATTCTATGAAGGTGAACATGGGAATTCTATGGAAGTGAACATGGGAATTCTATGGAGGTGAACGTGGGGATTCTATGTGGTGAACATGGGGATTCTTTGGGGGTGAACACGGGGATTCTATGAAGGTGAACATGGAATTCTATGGGAGTGAACATGGGGATTCTATGGGAGTGAACACGTGGATTCTATGAAAGTGAACATGGGATCTATGGGTGAACATGAGGATTCTATGGAGGTGAACATGGGAATTCTATGGGTGAACATGAGGATTCTATGGAGGTGAACATGGGAATTCTATGGAAGTAAACATGGGGATTCTATGGGGTGAACATGGGGATTCTATAGGGGTGAACGTGGGGATTCTATGGAAGTGAACATGGGGATTCTATGGGGTGAATATGGGGATTCTATGGGGTGAACATGGGGATTCTATGGAGGTGAACATGGGGATTCTATGGAGGTGAACGTGGGGATTCTATGGAGGTGAACGTGGGGATTCTATGTGGTGAACATGGGGATTCTATGGAGGTGAACACGGGGATTCTATGAAGGTGAACATGGGAATTCTATGGAAGTGAACATGGGAATTCTATGGAGGTGAACGTGGGGATTCTATGTGGTGAACATGGGGATTCTTTGGGGGTGAACACGGGGATTCTATGAAGGTGAACATGGGAATTCTATGGGAGTGAACATGTGAATTCTATGAAAGTGAACATGGGGATTCTTTGGGGGTGAACATGGGGATTCTATGGAAGTGAACATGGGGATTCTATGGGAGTGAACACGTGGATTCTATGAAAGTGAACATGGGGATTCTATGGGGTGAACATGAGGATTCTATGGAGGTGAACATGGGAATTCTATGGAAGTAAACATGGGGATTCTATGGGGGTGAACATGGGGATTCTATAGGGGTGAACGTGGGGATTCTATGGGGGTGACGTACAGCACATGGGGATTCTATGGGGGTGACGTGCAGCACATGGGGAGGCTATGGGAAGGCTGTATACTCATGCAGTATATGGAAAGGCTGTGTGGGGCTCATGCAGTATATAGGGAGGCCGTGTGGGGCTCATGCAATATATATATATATATATATATATATAGGGAGGCTGTGTGGCGCTCATGCAGTGTATATAGGAAGGCTGTGTGGCGCTCATGCAGTATATATAGGGAGGCTGTGGGGCTCATGCAGTGTATATAGGGGGGGCTGTGTGGCACTCATGCAGTATGTAGGGAGGCTGTGTGGCGCTCATGCAGTATATAGGGAGACTGTGGGGCTCATGCAGTATATATAGGGGGGCTGTGTGGCGCTCATGCAGTATATATATGGAGGCTGTGTGGGTCTCATGCAGTATATAGGGAGGCTATGTGGGGCTCATGCTGTATATATAGGGAGGCTGTGTGAGGCTCATGCTGTATATAAGGGGCTGTGGGGGGTTCAAATATATATAGGGGGTGTCAGCATACTTAATTCTGCTCAATATTAAGTGATGCAATCAATATTAATAAGTTAATAAGTTGAGTAGAACTTAATTTCAAGCTATTGGTTCGGCCCTCCACAACAGTCATGGTCTCTCATGTGGCCCCTCGTGAAAATTAATTGCCCACCCCTGTTCTTCAGGATTATGGGGAAGGAGAAAGTAGGTCGGGGGTTGCAGTAGCTCCTATGGTGTTGAGGTGGCCGCGTGGTCATTACAGGTTATAGACTTTTTTGAAGAGATGGGTTTTCAGGTTTCATCTGAAGGATCCAAATGTGGTGGATAACCGGATGTGCTGGGTCACAGAATTCCAGAGGATGGAGGATATTCAGGTGAAATCTTGGAGGCGATTGGGTGAGGAACGAATAAGCGTGGAGGAGAGAAGAAGGTCTTGGGAGGACCGGAGATTACGTGAGGGAAGATATTGGGAGATTAGTTCGGAAATATACGGAGGAGAAAGGTTATGGCTGGCTTTGTAGGTCAATGTTAGTAGTTTAAACTGGATACGCTGGGAAATTGGGAGCCAGTGGATTTGCAAAGAGAGGAAGCAGGATGTATCGAGGAGAGAGATTAGTCGGGCAGCAGACTTAAGGACGGACTGGAGGGGTGCGAGAGTGTTAGAAGGTAGGACACAGAGGATGTTGCAGTAGTCGAGGCGGCAGATGATGAGGGCATGCACAAGTATTTTGGTAGAGTGAAGGTTGAGGAATGGACGAATTCTGGAAATATTTTTGAGCTGGAGGCGACAGGAGGTGGCGAGAGCTTGGATGTGAGGTTTGAAGGACAGGACAGAGTCAAGGGTTACTCCGAGGCAGCGGATTTCCGGGACAGGGAAAAGTGTGATTTCATTTATTGTGATAGATAAGGTAGGGAAGGTATGCGAGATGGAGGAAAGAGAATTAGTTCAGATTTGTCCACGTTGAGTTTGAGGAAGCGAGAGAAGGAGGAGGATATGGCATATAGACACTCTGGGATTCTGGACAGCAGAGAAGTGACATCTGGGCCAGAGAGGTAGATCTGAGTGTCATCAGCATATCGATAGTACTGGAAGCATAGGACTTTATGAGTTGTCCCAGGCCAAGGGTATAGATTGAGAAGAGAAGGGGTCCTAGGACAGAGCCTTGAGGGACACCAACAGAGAGAGGGCAAGATGAGGAGGCAGTGTGGGAGTAGGAAACACTAAATGTGCGGTTGGTAAGGTATGAGGAGATCCAGGATAGGGCAATGTCTTTGACACCAAAGGAAGAGAGGATCTGTAGAAGGAGGCAGTGATCAACTGTGTCGAAGGCAGAGGACAGGTCTAGAAGGAGGAGTATAGAGAATTGTCTGTTAGTTTTGGCTGCAAGTAAGTCGTTATTAAGTTTGGTTGGGGCAGTCTCAGTGGAATGGTTGGGACGGAAGCCAGATTGTAGGCTGTCAAAGAACGAGTTAGATGCAAAGTGTGAGGAAAGTTCAGTGTGGATGTGCTGCTCAAGGAGTTTGGAAGCAAATGGGAGAAAAGATAAGGGGCGATAGCTGGACATAGCGCTCGGGTCAAGGGATGGCTTTTTGCGGATAGGTGTGATTGTTGCATGTTTGAAAGCAGGGGAAGGTACCAGAAGTTAGTGATAGGTTGAAGAGATGGGTTAGGGTTGGGATAAATGTAGTGGTGAGGTTGGG
>JARQOD010008125.1:0-36763 GCA_033576555.1 Oophaga sylvatica
CCTCCGTCGTCAGGGAATACTGTCATACTGGTGGTTGTTGACAGGTTCAGTAAGATGGCACATTTCGTTGCTCTTCCTGCACTCCCTAATGCTAAAACTCTGGCGCAGGTGTTCATTAGGGAGATCGTGAGACTTCATGGGTTGCCTTCTGATGTGGTGTCAGATAGGGGGTCTCAGTTTGTGTCCAAATTTTGGAGGGCATTTTGTTTACGTCGGGGGATGCAATTGTCGTTTTCCTCGGCTTTTCATCCACAGACCAATGGTCAGACAGAGCGTCTGAATCAGAGTTTAGAGACATATCTCCGGTGTTTTGTCTCAGAGAACCAGGAGGACTGGTCATCTTTCTTGCCTCTGGCAGAGTTCGCTCTTAACAACAGGCGGAGCGAGTCCACTGGTAAGTCCCCGTTTTTTGGGGCATATGGTTTTCATCCCCAGTTTTGTACTTTCAATGGGGGGGGTCCTTCTGGGGTTCCTGAGGAGGAGCGTTTCTCGTCGTCACTTGCTTCTGTGTGGCGAGGTGTATTGAATAATTTGAGTACGATGGGGAACCGTTACAAACGTATGGCTGATAGGAGGAGAGTTTCTGGTCCAGATCTGAATGTGAACGATCTGGTATGGTTGTCTACCAGGAATATAAAACTTAAAGTGCCCTCCTGGAAACTGGGTCCCAGATTCATCGGGCCGTACAGGATCAGTTCCATAATTAACCCTGTGGCATTTCGTCTGGAACTCCCTTCTACTTTTAAAATTCATAATGTGTTCCACAAGTCATTACTTAAAAGGTATGTGGCACCAGTCATACCGTCACCTCTACCTCCTCCTCCAGTGTTGGTCAATGGTAACTTGGAATTTCAAGTATCAAAAATCATTGACTCTCGCCTGAATCGCCGGTCCCTTCAGTACTTGGTGCATTGGAAGGGGTATGGTCCGGAGGAGAGGACGTGGGTCCCTGCGTCTGATGTTAACGCAGATCGTTTGGTTCGGACCTTCCACAGAACTCACCCGGGCAGGCCTGGCCCTGAGGGTCCGGAGGCCCCTCGTAGAAGGGGGGGTACTGTCATGTGTGCATTGCCACGAAGATCGTCGCGGTTGCACATTTTGACTTCTCACAGCTGAGTTGCTGTTTCTTTGTGTTTGGCAGCTAGGGAGTTAATTCTGTCTGTGCTCGGTGCTGGGACTGGGTGCAGTTTCTCCCGGCTGCAATTGATTATTTGTTGATTGGTTTCCTTTAAGTTTTTGGTTGTCTGCTTTGGGAGTTGCCAGTGAAACACTTCATGCAGACCACAGATAGGAATGAATCTGTATAGACTCTAGTTGAGAGCTCCTTAGTTGTTTTAAGCTTAACTTGCTTAGAGTTTATTTCCCAGACCATTTATGTTCCTTCGGTGTTTGAGTGTGTATGCAAGAGAGTGCTATCCTGTCTGTCTTATATGTCTAATCTGTGTATTTAGCTGAGATCAGCCCATATCCCTTTGGTGGTAATCAGGTTCCTTCTTAGGACTGATTACAGGGTTCAGGGTCTGATAGGAGACAGGGTTAGGCTGGAGACTTGGACCTCTGAACCATTATCAGTACCTCCAAGGTAAGGGATTAGTTAGGACCCCAGTGTAGGGTCAGGTTAGACCCCGGTCCTCCTCTTTCCTGTTACAGCTCATCAAGTCCTCAAGATTAACCCTGAGTTCATCTGATATCGTCTCTGCACATCTAGTCCTCAAGATTAACCCTAAGTTCTGCTGATATTGTGTCAGGTAAATCTATTTTATACTTACATTCTTATGTTGCTAAACTATATGTTGTATAGAGTGTGGTTCCTGTATAAATAGTTTACTGACATTGTAGTCATATCATTAGACAGCGTGACACCATGCCAAAGGTGTTGAAAAGAAAAGTCTTGAGTGTGGAAAAGAAGGGCTCAATTCTGGCTTTACTAGCAGAGGGATACAGTGAGGGTCATGTTGCCTCCATCCTTAAAATTTCTAAGATGGCAGTTCATTACAACAAGGTCAAGCAGCAAACATTGGGGACAACAAAGATACAGACTGTCAGAGGGCGAAAACGACTCTCCACTGACCAGGATGACTGTCATCTTATTTGAATGTCACTCAGCAACCGCAGGATGACATCAAGTGACCTACAATGGCAGATGGGGTGAAGTGCACGGCAAGAACAGTTCGTAACAGGCTCCTAGAGGCAGGGCTCAAGTCATGTAAGGCTAGAAAAAAAACCTTTCATCAATGAGAAGCAAAGGAGAGCCAGGCTGAAGTTTACCAAACACCATAAGGATTGGACCATAGAGGACTGGAGTAAGGTAATCTTCTCTGATGAGTCTAATTTTCAGATTTGCCCAATACCTGGTCGTCTGATGGTTAGATGGAGACCTGGAGAGGCGTACAAGACACAGTGACTTGCACCCACTGTGAAACTTGGTGGAGGATCGGTGATGATCTGGGGATGCTTCAGCAATGATGGAATTAGGCAGGTTAAACTTTGCGAAGGACTTATGAATCAAGCCGCATACAAGGTTATCCTGGAAAAAAAGTTGATTCCTTCTGCTCAGGCAATGTTCCCCAACTCTGAGGACTGTTTTTTCTAGCAGGATAATGCTCCATGCTACGCAGCTAAGTCAATCAATGTGTGGATGAAGGACCACCACATCAAATCCCTGTCATGGCCGCCCAATCTCCAGACCTGAACCCCATTGAAAACCTCTGGAATGTGATCAAGAGGAAGATGGATGTCACAAGCCATCAAACAAAGAAGAACTGCTTAAATTTTTGTACCAGGAGTGGCATAAGGTCACCCAAAAGCCGTGTGACAGACTGGTGGAAAGCATGCCAAGATGCATGAAAGCTGTGATTAAAAATCATGGTTATTCCACAAAATATTGATTTCTGAACTCTTCCTGAGTTAAAACAATAGTATTGTTGTTTCTAAATGATTATGAACTTGTTTTCTTAGCATTATTTGAGGTCTGCAAGCATTGTATTTTTTTGTTATTTTGAACATTTCTCATTTTCTGAAAATAAATACAAAATTTATTGCTTGGAAATTTGGAGACATGTTGTCAGTAGTTTATAGAATAAAAGAGCAATTTACCGTATTTTTCGGACTATAAGACGCACCCAGGTTTTAGAGGTGGAAAATAGGGAAAAATATATTTGAAGCAAAAAATGTGGTAAAATATTTAATAACATAAATAACATACTATTATATGTGGTGTTATTATATATAATAGTATGTTATTATGTTGGAAGCTACGGGTAGGAGATGGTGCTGCGGGACCAGTGTGGTGTCTGTAAAGTACTACGTGAAGACGCTGCAGGGTGAGTATAAGAATCGGGCACGGGGCTTATATTTAAGGCACCATTCCAGCACTGAAAAATAACACTGGAGTGCTGCTTTAAGATCACATGGGAGAACTATAACTCTCAGCATGTCCTGAGGATCCTATGGCATGCTGGGAGTTATAGTCCACCACAGGATGGCAGAGTGCTTTTTTAGGTGCTGTAATTACTAACCTTTTAATTAATTCTTTCTTGTACAGTGTGTCTGCAGGACTTGTGATGACATCATGAAGAGGCAGGGTTTTGTGTGGTCATGTGATGCTCCAGCCCGCCCTCTTCATGACCTCATCACAGGTCCTCCACAGGAGCATTCAGCCTCACATCAGCACAGCCCCCAGGCTGTGCTGTCAGGTTTGCGATCTCTCCTGCTGCACTCTGCTCCTGCCGCCTCCCACTTCAGACACAGAGCTCCCCAGCTGCTGCAGAAATCCAGCGCTGGGAAAACCATGTGGCTCTGTCATTTGCTGCTCCCTGCTCAGCTGACAGGTGGGCAGGGAAGCGGCTAATGAATATTCACTGCACTTAAGTATCGGGACCAGTGGTTTCCCCAGCTCTGGTTTCCTGCAGCAGAGGGGATATTTTCCTGCCTCCTGCAATCCCACTCCACCGCTGCCCCCTGCCCCCTCCCCACGTTACATTCCGACCATAAGACGCACCCACACTTTTCTCCCAAATTTGGAGGAAAAAAAGTGCGTCTTATGGTCCGAAAAATACGGTACATTTTACTCAAAAATATACCTATAAAGAGAAAAATCAGACAATCTAAAAATTTTGCAGTGGTCTCTTAATTTTTGCCAGAGCAGTATAAGCGCACAATCGCAACATGCTGCGATTTTACACGCACTCTGAATACGCCCAAGAAAATAAACGCTGATGTGAGCTGCCCCATAGATTAACACTGTGCTCAGTGCTATGCAATGTTTTCTCACATAGCACTCACCCGTATTCTACGGCAGTGTGACGCCGGCCTAACAGGTAATATCTCAGGGTGTCAATTGCCCACTTGATGGCCAAGCACTATTTCTCCACAATGGCATAGTTCTCACAGGAGAAGAGTTTCCTACTCAGGTATAGCACTGGGTGTTCATCGCCATCTATTGCTTGGGACAGCACATCTCCTAAACTGACTTCGAAGGCATCCGTCTGGAGCACAAACTCCTTTGTGAAGTCCGGTGCGACCAAGACTGGCTGTCGGCACAGGACAAGCTTCAACTCCTGGAATGCCATCTCCGTTTTAGAGGACCATTTGACCATTGTCGACTTTGTGCCCTTGAGAAAATCAGTCAGGGGGGCAGCTATCATGGTGAAGTTCGGGATAAATCACCGATAATATCCCACAATCCTGAGGAACGCCCTGACCTGCTTTTTGGAGACCGGCTGTGGCCACTTCTGGATTGCCTCCACTTGGTCTATTTGTGGCTTTATCTCGCCTTTTCCAATGATATAGCCCAAGTACTTTGCCTCCTCTTTTCCGAGGGAGCATGTCTTTGGGTTTATGGTGAACCCCGCTTACATTAGTGCATCGAGTAACGCCTGGACCTTCTGAAGGCGACTTTCCAAATCCGGGCTGTGAATCATAATGTCGTCCAAATAAGCAGCAGCGTACTTCTTGTGAGGGACTAGAATCCGGTCCATAGCCCTCTGGAAGGTGGATGAGGCTCCAAGTAGGCCGAACGGCATCCAGGTATACTGAAAGCACTCGTCTGGTCTACACGGCTGTCTTCTCCTTGGCACTTGGAGACAGGAGAATTTGCCAGTACCCTTTGTTAGGTCCAGCGTGGTGATATACCTGGCTGACCCTAGCCTCTCAATAAGCTCATCGACCCGGGGCATCGATCAAAACCAGGATCTCCTTCTCCCAGTCTGAGACTCTCACACTTATCCCGATTTATCTTGGACCGGATGACTCTGAGTAGCATTCTACCTCTGATATCAGCCAATCATGAGAGGAAACAAAAACAGTAACATCATCGGCATATGCCACCCCCCTCAGAGTGGCTTCCGATGCTGCCCGGTCTATTCTGATCCCGGCCAATGGTCCACGTTCCACCTTCCTAAGAAGTTGGTCAATCGCTAACATGTACAGCAGCGAGTTGAAAGAACAACACTGGCGAACACCAGACCCAACCTCAAAAGAGCTGCCAATCCAACCATTCACAAGTGGGAAACTCTCTACCCCACCGTACAAAGTTTTCAGACAATCAACAAACCTCCCCTGTTATGTTTCGGTAGCTGAGGAGGACAGGAGCAAAAAACCGCCAAAGCAGCAAGACACCAGAGAGGTCGGGACCTAATGGGTTGCAGATCCCTAAACTAACCGCACAACTATAAGTAGCCGTGGAGCGTACCTACGGTGATCCTAGACGCCTCGGCACAGCCGGAGAGTTAGCTACACCTGAAGATAGTAAGCGGAAAGCTAACTGCCCCGGAGTAGAGACCCAAAGAAATAGGAAGCCCCCAAACATGTAATGGCGGTTAGACAAGAGGAAAACACGAACACAGACAGAAAATAGAATGAGCAAATATTGGGGCCCAAATCTGTCTAGAAAGCAAAGTACAGGAGAGAAATTCTGTCTGCAACCCAGAAAAACCCTAACAAAAATACCAGCACTTCTGATTACAAAAAACCTGAGACCACACGATCTCGACCACCTATATCAGATCTCTGGTGTGACACACAGCTACCCAGCAGTAAAAAATATCACAGGAACAGAGAACAAGTGCAAATACAAAATGAGAACAGGAGGCAGCGCAAGCCCCCAAAGGGGACCTGTGTTATGTTTAGGTAGCTGAGGAGAAAAAGCAAAAATGGCAATACACCAGAGAGGCTGGAACCTATTGGATTGCAGTAACCTGAACTAACCACACAACTAGAGGTAGCCGTGGAGCGTTCCTACGTTGATCCTAGACGCCTCGTCACAGCCTGAGAGATAACTACACCTAAAGGCAGAAAGAGGAAAGCTATCTGCCCCGAAGCAGATCCCCAAAGAAAATAGGAAGCCCCCAAACATGTAATGGCGGTTAGACAAGAAGAAGCACGGACACAGAAAGAAAATAGAATGAGCAAATGCTGGGGCCCAATCTGTCTAGACAGAAAAGTACAGGAAAGAATTCTAACTGCAATCCAACAAAAAACTCTAAAAAATACCAACTCTTCTGATTGCAAAAACACCTGAGATCACACGATCTCCACCACCTAAATCATATCTCTGGTGTAACAAAACTAAGCCGCAGCCACTGAAAAAACAGGAAAAAGCAAATGAACAAATAACAGTGGCTACAGATAAACTGAGAGGAGCACAGGCCCCAGGAGGGGACCTGGCTGACCTCCACAAAAGTGCAGAGAACTATGCAAAAAGCAAGCACAAAAATAAAAGCAGAAATATCTTATCTGAAAGCAGCAGATGCAGGCAAGACTCAGCAAACTTCCAAATTAACCAGGAACCACAATTGAGACAAGAACAATTGATCACCGGCAACCATCATGTGAGGGAACCTCCCTTATATCAGTCCAGTCAGTGATCCCAGATTGCCATTCCTCGCTGGAAGGTTCAGTACTGTCTGTAACCACCAGAGGGATCCTCTGCTCAGAAACCATCTCTAGCACATTCATAACAGACCCGGCTGAAGTCCAAGGCAAGACTGCAAAAAGCAATTGAAATCAAACCACAGAAAAAAAAACAGAAAGTCACTTATCTAAATGATAGCAGGAAAGCAAGCTGAAATTCCAACAAAGATCTGGAAGCAACAATTGATTAACGGCGAGGATCATGGGAGTTCAGCTCACTTACTGTATATCAAGCCAGTCATCCCCACCTGAGACCCATTCCATAATTGGTTCAATACCCTCAGCAACCAACGAAGGGAGCCTCTGCTCCGAAGTAGTCTCCAAAACATTCACAACACTCCCCCTTGGCAGGCCATATCTTACAGTCATGGCCAAAAGTTTTGAGAATGACACAAATATTAATTTTTACAAAGTCTACTGCTACACTTTTTCTAATGGCAATTTGCATATACTCCAGAATGTTATAAAGAGTGATCAGCTTAACAGCAATTACTTGCAAAGTCAATATTTGGCTAGAAATTTCAACATCATTGCAGCCCTGCCTTAAAAGGACCAGCTAACCTCTTTTCAGTGATTGCTCCATTAACACAGGTGCGGGTGTTGATGAGGACATGGCTGGAGATCAATCTGTCATGATTAAGTAAAGGGTATGCCACACTAAACAATATCGCTAACGGGATCGCTAAAAAACGTCACTATTTAGCGATCCTGTTAGCGATGTTGTTCAGTGCGGCAGCTGCCAGCGACGAGCTTCCTGCTGTGATCTCGCTCGTCGCTGGAATCGTTCCGGACCCTATTTTCTCGTCGGCGCTCCCGCTGGGTAAGTATCTAATCGCTGTGTGGCACCTTTTCTTAGCGATTTAGCGGTACTTTTGTACCGCTAAAGTCGTTAAGAAGATCGCTAACGGCGATAGCGTCGTTAACTATATCGCTAAATGTGGCCGCATTTAGCGATATAGAAACAATCCCGCTAGCGATCGCATTAGTATGCGTCGTTATTGTGATCGCTAGCGGGATTGTTTAGTGTGGCAGTACCTTAAGAATGACACCACTGGACACTTTAAAAGGAGGCTGGTGCTTGGCATCATTGTTTCTCTTCTGTTAACCATGGTTATCTCTAAAGTAACACGTGCAGTCATCATTGCAGTGCACAAAAATGGCCTAACAGGGAAGAGTATCGCAGCTAGAAAGATTGCACCTCAGTCAACAATCTATCGCATCATCAATAACTTCAAGGAGAGAGGTTCCATTGTTGCCAAAAAGGCTCCAGGGCGCCCAAGAAAGACCAGCAAGCGCCAGGACCGTCTCTTAAAAGTGTTTCAGCTGCGGGATCGTGCTATCAGCAGTGCAGAGCTTGCTCAGGAATGGCAGCAGGCAGGTGTGAGTGCATCTGCACGCACTGTGAGGCGGAGACTCTTGGAGCAAGGCCTGGTCTCAAGGAGGGCAGCAAAGAAGCCACTTCTCTCTAGAAAAAACATCATGGACAGACTGATATTCTGCAAAAGGTACAGGCAGTGGACTGCTGAGGACGGGGGTAAAGTTATTTTCTCTGATGAATCCCCTTTTCGATTGTTTGGGACATCAGGAAAACGTCTCATTCGGAGAAGACAAGGTGAGCGCTACCACCAGTCTTGTCTCATGCCAACTGTTAAGCATCCTGAAACCATTCATGTGTGGGGTTGCTTCTCAGCCAAGGGAATCAGCTCTCTCACAGTCTTGCCTAAAAACACAGCCATGAATAAAGAATGGTACCAGAATGTCCTCCAAGAGCAACTTCTCCCAACCCTCCAAGAGCAGTTTGGCGATCAACAATGCCTTTTCCAGCATGATGGAGCACCTTGCCATAAAGCAAAGGTGATAACTAAATGGCTCAGGGAACAAAACATAGAGATTTTGGGTCCATGGCCTGGAAACTCCCCAGATCTTAATCCCATTGAGAACTTGTGGTCAATCATCAAGAGACGGGTGGACAAACAAAAACCTAAAAATTCTGACAAAATGAAAGCATTGATTGTGCAAGAATGGACTGCTATCAGTCAGGATTTGGTCCAGAAGTTGATTGAGAGCATGCCAGGGAGAATTGCAGAGGTCCTGAAGAAGAAGGGTCAACACTGCAAATATTGACTTGCTGCATTAACTCATTCTAACTGTCAATATAAGCTTTTGTTACTCATATGTTTGCAAGTATATTTCTGTCTGTGATAAAAACATCTGTCAAACACACATAAAAACCAGAGGGCAGCAGATCATGTGAAAATATAATATTTGTGTCATTCTCAAAACTTTTGGCCATGACTGTAGAAAGACAGACCAGTGGTACTCATGATTAACCAAACCAAACGCTTTTGCATGGTCCAGTGACAGCATGTACCCCTTCCAGTGACCAGCCCTAACCTGCTCCACTGTCTCTCGGACACAGAGCTTGGCAGTAAATGTGCTATGGCTGGAACAGAGCAATGTTGGCCCTCCAAAAGGAGTCGGGGAGCAAATTTCACTAGGTGATTAAACTGCACCTTTGCCAGAACCTTCGTGTCTGCATTGAGAAGCGCTATGGGAAGTCAATTCTCAATGCAAGATGGGTCCTTACTCTTTGAAAAGATGATCAGGGCAGACCTCCGCACTGACTTTGGCAGAGTGCCAAAAGAAAAATACTCATTGAAAACCTCAGTCAAGAGAGGAACCAAGACATCCTTAAAAGTCTTATAGAATTCAGATGTTAAGCCATCTGGACTAGGCAATTTCTTTAGGGCAAGCCCTTCAATCGCCAACTTAACTTCCTCTTCCCTGATTATCTCTGTCAAAACGTCAAGAGAGGGGTCTACCCCTGGTTCAGGGATGGCTTCAGCCAGTAAAACCGACATCTCATCCCAATCAAGAACCCTCTTCCCCATGAGGAGCGAGTAGAAGGAACAGACAACCTTGATCATCTCAGGAATCTCGCAGTGTCGACCAGTACTGTAATTCACTGACATCTTGCAGTTTCTGTAAGACTGATACTTCCTGTAAACCATCTCGAAAACCAAAGATGCTTTTCTATCATATTGACACCTCGATAGTAAAGATTTCCCTCTGGAGATCTCCTTGCAGCTACCTCCAGTTGAGACTAGATGCTTGAGTTTCCTCCTCAGACCCTGATACAGGCTGTACCTGTTTAGACTCCCGAGGCATGATAGCTGGCGATAGAATCTCGCCACCCTTTTTTTTAACATATCGCAGCACTCTGACTTACAACAACAACAAAGAACCAGTAAGGATACTTGGCTCTGAAGAAAATCCTCAAAGGACTGTCTTATCTCCGCTACTTCCAAGAGAGACGAATTGAGCCTCCAAAATCCTCTTCCCATCTCGGGGGTCTCTGTAACATTCAGAGAAAACAAAATTAAACAGTGGTCTTGGAACTCCGCCTCAACAACAGATACTACTGAAGAGACGGCTTCCTCCTTTAAATAATACCTGTCTATTCTGGACCTACAGTTACCATTATGATAGGTGAACCCCTCATGACCTGGGGTGTGCAGAATGTGGACATCCACAAGGCGAGCATCACTAGCTATAGTATACTATTAAAGGGCGATGGTATCATAAGTCGACTTATCTCTGGAACATCTTCTGTCTCAGGGCCTCATGACAGTATTGAAGTACCCTCCAAAGACAACCTGCCAACTTGTAAAAATGTAGTTTTTGATCCTCATAAAGAAACATTTCCCATCCTACTTAGATTGGGGATCATGTAAGATCAGGCACCTCCCAATTTCTAACTCAATAATCCGTCGGCATTCCATCAGTGCAGTAAAAAGGACTGCCACTCCGAGATACGGCTCGGCCACAATAGAGCAATAGGAGGGCTCGAGTCTCCACTCCCTCTTAGCTTTAAACACATCTGCCATGTTTGGCAGCCTGGGCTCTTGCAAAAAGAAAATGTCATCTTCAACCCGGCTGAGAAAATCAAGAGTCACAAATCAGGCTGTATTTGACTTTAAGCTGGCGACATTAATGGACTCCAGCATCAACGGAGTGGGTACCGCCATCATTGGCGATTTAGATGGCTTTCTTCTTCACACTCCTCTTATCCTCTGCCTCAGAGAGGAATATATCCCCCTCTTTAATGACACAGAGTTGTCCATTCCCACATTTTTTTTCTTTTATTGTACTCGTCTCCAAACTTTGGCCCAGTCCATTCCCACATTTTTATTTCTTTTATTGTACTCGCCTCCAGACTTTGGGCAAGTCCCTCCCCCAAGGACCTTGCATCCCCAGAAGGAGACTTGGCACCCCCTTTAAGCCCCGCCAAAGATGGAACCTCACCCACAGCTTCCTCCTCAAAGGAAGAGATGTTCTCGAGGGCTTGGAACACATTAGAAAGACTAACCAGAGGGAAGTCAGTTTTACCTTCCTTAGGTACCTTGGTCAAAGCAATAGAAGATGTTTATCCCCCTTCTTTTTCTTTTTGGTGCCAAGCTTACGCTTGTCCTCTAGCAACGGCTTATTATCCTCATGAATCCTTTCATAATGGGAGGACTCTAAGGAAGCACAGCTTTCCTCCCTGTGAATCCCCCTGACCTCCTCATCCAACTCATCATCCCTCAGGGCCTCAGCAAAATGGCGTCCAGAACAGAGGTCGCACCAGTAGCCAGGAGCTTGCCCAGCTCCCTCTCCTGCTTGTCTACTCTTATCTAGATGCCTCAGCTGGGTAGGAGTTTTTTATTGCTTTTCCTCCCTTTCCCCTCAGCTCCCCCACTTCTGCTAGTTCCTTCCCCAGCAGAATCGCCCTCACGGCTTTCTCCCACCGGGTTCACGACTGCATTAGCGAATGAGGGAGGGTAACGGCTGAGTGCGTGACCTAACTCACCACACAGGTGGCACTTAATCTCCACACAAGATGATGCAAGATGGCCGACATCCCCACACAAAGCACATGTCTACACAGTGCAGTTTGCACTGAAGTGTGTGGGTTCACCTCACTTGTGACAGACTTTTGGTTGACCCTGGTAGAAGACCAGGATACAATCCCTAACCAGGAAGGCAGATGATGGAATGTGGGCAACCGTACCACCTGAGCGCTTAAGTTTTACCATAAGGATCCAGGACCCTGACCAGATACCAAACTCGTTGCGTTTTTTCTTTGGAATCTCTACCATCTCTCCATACCAAACAAGCCATGTCATGATGTCATAACAAGAAAGCGATTCGCTACAAGTCATCATGGTCACCCTCTTGACTTGGTTTTGGTGAGACACTGCCTGAACGGCAAAGTATCGCCAGATGGGTTCATTTTTTGCCAGCTCATAATTCAACCAGAAGAACTCAAGCCGCACAGGCTGAGCAAAGCTTACATCAAACTCAAGTGTGGAATAGGGATGTATCATGGCATAGATGTCTATCACCTTGAAGCCCAACCTCAGCAGGAGCTCCACCACCTTAGATCTTGAAGGACATGCCCAGCTGTTTGGAGGGACCCCACTGCATCCCCCCTTCTTGCTCTTGGAAGGCCCCTAGGTCATGACTCTATCCAGAATGATAGATCAACCTCTTGACCCTCTACCATTAGTGATCTATCCCTCTTTAGAGCCTCCAGGAGACGCCATTGCAACATGCCATCCCAAGAGCCCGGAGACGAGGAGGAGGACACCCTATTTCCCCTGGAGGTTGCATCATTATAACTCCTGACGGGCACTGCCACCACCGAGGGCGCACCTGGATCAGTGACTACATCTGCCCCAATGGCATCACTATTTTCCACCTCCATCACCATCTCACCCTCCAACAAACTGGCAACCACACCACTAGACAATGAATTTGCCTCATTAACACCTACTGATTTGTGATGAGCGAGTATACTCCTTGCTCGGGTTTTCCCTGAGCAGCTCGGGTGGTGTCCGAGTTTTTACAAATGCTCGGAGATTTAGTTTCTGTTGCCGCAGCTCCAAGATTTATGGCTGCTGGACAGCTTGAATACATGTGAGGAATGTCTGCTTGTTAAGGAATCCCCACATGTAATCAGGCTGTCAAATAGCCGCAAATCATGCAGCTGCGGCAACAGAAAGTAAATCTCCGAGCACTTCTAAATATTCGGAGACAACCAGAGCTGCTCGGGGAAAACCCGAGCAACGAGTATACTCGCTCATCATTACTACTAATATATTCACTCCTGCTGGACCAGTGTCACGACGTATAACAGATATATTCTATGATAGTAACATATATCTAATGTGACAACATACTATATTTCCTATAATAGAAAATATCAACATGTATACATAGTATCTGCCAGCAATGTCTTACCTGACATAATATCCTATGTATTGTGGGTCTATACTGTGTACGTGTCACGCTGTCTCAGGATAGAGGTGGACCGGGGTCTATGCTGACCCTGAACTGGGGTCCTGACTAGTCCCTCTACCTGGAGGTACTGTTAATGGTACAGAGGTCCAGGCCGCCAGCGTAACCCTGTCTCCTGTAGATCCCTGACCACTGTAATCTAGTCCTGAGAAGGACCCTGATTACCACCACAGGGAATGGGCAGGTCACAGCTTACACACAGTCTAAGATAAACGAGACAGAGAAGGGGTAAAGAAAACACTGCCATGCATACAAAACTTCCACTACAGAGGAACACAAAAGGTTAAGGAGATAAACAATAAGCGAGGAGAGGATAAACCACAACAGGCACTCTTAGCTTAAGTCTTCTCAGAAACGATCCGCTCTGCTGGTCTGAATGAATGCTTTCACCGACAACTTCCCCAGCAGACCAGCAGGTATAAGAAGGAAGCTAATTAACAAAACATCAATCGCAGCTGGGCGAGGCTGGTCAGTCCAGCACCGAGAGAGAAAGAATTAACTCCCTCAGTGCCGAAAAACACCCAGCACCAGAAACTCAGCTGTGCGAAGTCAGGGTGTGCAATCGCGACGATCTTCGCCGCGACACACCCGTGACAGTACCCCCCCTTCTACGAGGGGCCTCTGGACCCTCAGGGCCTGGTCTATCTGGGTGAGTAGTGTGGAAGGCCCGAACCAATCGGTCTGCGTTAATATCCGACGCAGAAACCCACATCCTCTCCTCAGGACCATACCCCCTCCAATGAACAAGGTACTGAAGGGACCGGCGATTCAGACGTGAGTCAATGATCTTCGATACCTGAAACTCCAAATTACCATTGACCACCACAGGAGGAGGAGGTAGAGGTGACGGTATAACTGGTGCCACGTACCTCTTAAGCAACGATTTGTGGAACACATTGTGGATTTTAAACGTAGGAGGGAGGTCAAGACGGAAAGCCACCGGATTAATTATTGAACTGATCCTGTATGGCCCGATGAATCTGGGACCGAGTTTCCAGGAGGGAACCTTAAGTTTTATATTCTTGGTAGACAACCATACCAGATCGTTCACACTTAGGTCCGGACCAGACACTCTCCTCCTATCAGCCATACGTTTGTATCGGTTCCCCATAGTGCTCAGATTATTAAGCACTCCTCTCCACACTGAAGCAAGTGACGACGAAAATCGTTCCTCCTCAGGAACCCCAGAAGAGCCCCCCCCATTGAAAGTACAAAACTGGGGGTGAAAACCATATGCCCCAAAAAACGGGGACTTACCAGTGGACTCGCTCCGCCTATTGTTAAGAGCGAACTCTGCCAGAGGCAAGAAAGAAGACCAGTCCTCTTGGTTCTCTGAGACAAAACACCGAAGATATGTCTCTAAGCTCTGATGCAGACGCTCTGTCTGACCATTAGTCTGCGGATGAAAAGCCGAAGAAAATGACAACTGCATCCCCCGACGAGAACAAAATGCCTTCCAGAATTTGGACACAAACTGAGACCCCCGATCCGACACCACATCGGAAGGCAACCCGTGAAGTCTCACAATCTCCCCAATGAACACCTGCGCCAGAGTTTTAGCATTAGGAAGAGCAGGAAGAGCAATAAAATGTGCCATTTTGCTGAACCTGTCAACTACAACTAGTATGACAGTTTTACCTGAAGACGGAGGGAGGTCCGTAATGAAGTCCATAGACAGATGGGTCCATGGACGCTCCGGGATTTTCAACGGTAAAAGGGCCCCAGACGGACGGGTATGTGGGGTCTTAGAGCGCGCACATACCCCACAGGACGCGACAAAAGTTACCACCTCTTTATTTAAGTTAGGCCACCAAAACCGGCGAGAAAGGAGATCTACAGTTGCTTTACTCCCTGGGTGTCCTGCCAAAGCAGAATTATGATGTGCCTCGATAACCTTTTGTCTTAACTGATCTGGAACAAACAGTTTCCCTGGAGGTCCTACAGGGGCGTCCCCTGAGCCTCCAATATCTCCTCCTCAAGCTCAGAGCATACAGCCGACACCACAACTCCCTCCTGAAGAATAGGAACCAGGTCATCCGTCTTCCCTGCCCCCGGGAAACTACGAGATAAGGCATCAGCCTTTACATTTTTTGACCCAGGACGATATGTGACGACAAAATTAAACCTGGTAAAAAACAACGACCATCTAGCTTGTCTGGAATTCAGACGTTTTGCAGACTCTAAATACAGCAGGTTCTTGTGATCAGTAATGACGGTGACCGGGTGGACTGCCCCCTCCAAAAAGTGACGCCACTCTTCAAAAGCCAACTTAATGGCCAAGAGTTCCCTATTGCCGACATCATAATTCCTCTCGGCGGACGACAATTTTTTAGAGAAGAAAGCGCACGGATGCCATTTACCAGGGGACGGACCTTGAGATAATACCGCACCCACTCCTACGTCAGATGCGTCTACCTCCACAATGAACAGTTGTGATGCATCAGGTTGGATGAGTATGGGTGCTGAAGCAAAATATTTTTTCAAGGAGGAAAATGCTTGACAAGCTTTGTCAGACCACCTAGAAAAATCCGTCCCTTTTTTTGTCATGTCAGTGAGAGGTTTGACAACGGATGAGAAATTACGAATAAATCTCCGGTAGTAGTTAGCAAACCCCAGGAAACGCTGCAGTGCTTTAAGATCCTCTGGCCGATCCCACTCAAGCACAGCCTTCACTTTCCCAGGGTCCATACGGAAAGCGGAAGCTGACACCAGGAATCCTAAAAACTGAAGTTCTTGTACGGCGAAAACACACTTCTCCCATTTGGCGTACAGTTTATTGTCTCGCAAGATCTGCAACACCTGTCTCACATGCTCCTGATGAGACACAAGATCCGGCGAGTAAATTAAGATGTCATCTAGATAAATGACAACAAACTGTCCCACTAGGTGGCGAAAGATGTCATTAACAAAATGTTGAAACACCGCCGGGGGAGTAGTCAGACCGAAAGGCATGACAAGGTTCTCATAATGTCCCTCCGGAGTGTTAAACGCCGTCTTCCACTCATCCCCCTCCTTTATCCTAATCAGATTATACGCCCCCCTGAGATCCAACTTAGAGAACCATTTGGCGCCCACAATCTGATTGAAGAGATCAGGAATAAGTGGGAGCGGATACGGATCTCGGACCGTAATCCGATTAAGCTCACGGAAATCCAGGCAAGGGCGTAGGCCTCCATCTTTTTTCTTCACAAAGAAGAACCCCGCGGCCACTGGGGAAGATGAAGGTCTAATATGCCCCTTGGCCAGACTTTCCGAAATATAATCCTTCATAGCTTGCCTCTCAGGACCAGAAAGGTTATATAACCTAGATTTTGGTAACTTAGCATCAGGAAGCAATTTTATAGCACAGTCATACGCGCGATGAGGAGGTAATTCTTGACACCCTTCCTCTGAAAACACATCCTCAAAGTCCTCCAGAAAAGGAGGTAAGGTTCTAGGCACGACCGCACCGATGACCGTGTTCATGCAGTTACTATTGCAAAATTCACCCCACTGGCTTATCTCTCTGGATTGCCAATTAATAACTGGGTTATGTTTAGTTAACCAAGGAAGTCCCAACACAATAGGAGTGGGAAGGCCCTCCAACACATAACAAGACAATAGTTCTTTATGTATTGCCCCCACTCGAAGGTCTATGTTATGCACGGCTTGCACAAAGCTACCTTGACCGAGAGGCCTGGCGTCAATAGAGAATATAGGGATAGGTTTGGCCAATACACTCAGTTGCATACCTTGCACCTGGGCAAACCGAGCGTCCACCAGATTAGCCGCGGCCCCACTATCCAGAAGAACAGAAATCCTTTCAGTTCTCGTACCTACCACCACCTCCGCTGGTACGAGAAACTGAGACGGACTTGGGGACGAAATACATACTCCCAGATTGTCGTCCACCACACAACCTGGGATCAACAGTTTTCCGGCGACTCCTTGCTCAGCAAAGTACGGGATGGACACCCCCAACAAAATGTCCCTTTCTCCCGCAGAAGTAACACTTTCCTGTCTTGCGGCGCACCGCCGATTCCCTCCCTCGAAACGATGTCCCTCCTAACTGCATAGGCTCCTCAGAACAAACCAGGGGAACCTCAATATAAGGGACTATAGTAGAAGGTGGAGTCATCGCAGGGGGCGGAGTTACCTCGCACCTCTCCCGAAGCCGTCTATCAATGCGAATAGCAAGGGCCATAGCGGCCTCCAGTGACGGGGGAGAATCATACTGAGCCAACACATCTTTTAATTTGTCAGATAATCCTTGACAAAACTGGCTCCTAAGAGCTGGGTCATTCCACTGAGTATCTGTGGCCCATCTACGGAACTCAGAAGAAAATTCCTCCGCCGGACGATCTCCCTGCTGTATCTTACGTAACTTCATTTCAGCAAGGGAGACCCAATCCGGGTCATCATATACCAGACCCAGGGCTGTAAAAAATCGATCTACTGACTGAAGAGCCGGGGAGTCCGGAGGAAGAGAGAACGCCCAGGATTGAGGGTCCCCTTGTAAGAGCGAGATGACAATTCCCACCCTCTGATCTTCACTCCCCGAAGACCGAGGCCGTAGCCGAAAATATAATTTACATGCCTCCCGGAAGGTAAAAAATTTATCCCGCCCACCAGTGAACCTGTCCGGGAGAGCTACTTTAGGTTCAGATCTGGTTTGCTCCCGGGGGTACAAAACCTTGGACTTAACGTCCGTCAGCTCCATGGACAAACTCTGCAACTGCTGAGCTAACTGGGCTACTGGATCCATGGTAGCTGGGGAGAATCTTTTAGTGTGGTCGGTGAAAATGTCACGACGTATAACAGATATATTCTATGATAGTAACATATATCTAATGTGACAACATACTATATTTCCTATAATAGAAAATATCAACATGTATACATAGTATCTGCCAGCAATGTCTTACCTGACATAATATCCTATGTATTGTGGGTCTATACTGTGTACGTGTCACGCTGTCTCAGGATAGAGGTGGACCGGGGTCTATGCTGACCCTGAACTGGGGTCCTGACTAGTCCCTCTACTTGGAGGTACTGTTAATGGTACAGAGGTCCAGGCCGCCAGCGTAACCCTGTCTCCTGTAGATCCCTGACCACTGTAATCTAGTCCTGAGAAGGACCCTGATTACCACCACAGGGAATGGGCAGGTCACAGCTTACACACAGTCTAAGATAAACGAGACAGACAAGGGGTAAAGAAAACACTGCCATGCATACAAAACTTCCACTACAGAGGAACACAAAAGGTTAAGGAGATAAACAATAAGCGAGGAGAGGATAAACCACAACAGGCACTCTTAGCTTCAAAGTACTGCCACACTACACGATCCCGCTAACGATCTCGTTAGCGTCGCATACTAATGAGATCGCTAGCGGGATCGTTTACAATATCGCTAGTGTCGGCCAAATTTAGCGATGTCGTTAAGGACGCTATCGCGGTTAGCGATCTCCTTAACGACTTTAGCGGTACAAAAGTACCGCTAAATCGCTAAAAAAGGTGCCACACTCAGCGATATATACTTACCCAGCGGGACGCCGACGATCAGAATAGGGTCCGGAACGATCAGGACGACGGACGAGATCACAGCAGGGGCCACGTCGTTGCTGCATGCCGCACACAACAACATCGCTAACGGGATCGCTAAATAGTGACGTTTTTTAGCGATCCCGTTAGCGATGTTGTTGTTTAGTGTGGCATACCCTTAAGTCTTCTCAGAAACGATCCGCTCTGCTGGTCTGAATGAATGCTTTCACCGACAACTTCCCCAGCAGACCAGCAGGTATAAGAAGGAAGCTAATTAACAAAACATCAATCGCAGCTGGGCGAGGCTGGTCAGTCCAGCACCGAGAGAGAAAGAATTAACTCCCTCAGTGCCGAAAAACACCCAGCACCAGAAACTCAGCTGTGCGAAGTCAGGGTGTGCAATCGCGACGATCTTCGCCGCGACACACCCGTGTCAACCAGGAACAACAGTGGGTGACATTTTGACAGCATCATCAGGCACAAGAGTCTTGGTGTCACGGGTGTGTCAGAGGCTGAAGACAGTCGCATTGCATCTGGCTGCAGAAGTTGTCTGCGATTGGCTTTGCAGATGCCTTCCCAATCCTTCTGACTCTTGGACCCAGTGGCAACCTCCCCCTGGCTCTGACACACCTGGACTGGGTGTTTATACACTTTCTGCCTGTTTCTGGGAGTCGCCGGTGATATTTCCATTTTCCACTTTTGAAGCTTGGAACTATAGCAGTTGACTATCTGCCTCTGATGTTTGGAGGATGCCAGTATTAGCTCTCTGACTCTACTCAAGACAAGTATTCCCCTTGTTTGTCTATCCCAGCTGTCTTTAGTTGCAGTGGGGATCGGTTACTACTAACCCCATCCTTCCCTATGCAGGTCTTATAGCCAGGGTCAGGCAGAGATTAGGTTCCTGCTCGGCGATAGGTGCACAACCTATATAGGGGCGTTTAGGGCAGACAGGGTGACGTTATATCTGTTGTAGTGTTGGGCTCTCTTCCCTCATCCCTTCGTGTTGCACTTAGTCTTCCCACACTGTGACACTTGGCCCCCTCCACAGAACTGGACACAACCTAACCCCTCGTCTTACGTGTGCCCTCAGCGTCATCAGTTTGTAATTTCTGCTGCTTGACATTTTAAATAATGTGCTGCTAATCTTTAGCTGCTGTGAGGTGCTGCTGATCCTTAGCATCAGGATCTAGATGACCAGTGGCACCAACCCAGAATAACACTTTGGTGGGAGGACCAGTATTCTCAGCCATGGCTATACCCTCACACTACCACCACTTCTCAACTAAGTGATCAGTGACAACAGCACTCGGAGATGCCAAGGCTACCGGAGCTGCCCTCTCCCACTGAGGAGCGCACCATATTATTGTGACCTGCCAGAACGCCCGTCGCCGGGCTGCCCTCACTGTCCATGCTCTCGGCTAATGCACCTCCTGCTACATCCTCACTACTTCCAGCAGAGATGGAGCTCTGTGCCTCATTATAATCTAAAGCAGAAGTCAGGCCAATCAACAGGGCTAATAAGGCGAGCTGACACTGCAGCCGACTCTGGAGGTACAGGGAGGGGGCATACATAAAGCTTAGGGTTGCAGACCGCAACTGTCAGTTTTGCTATGCTGGTTATCAAAAATAGGGGGGAACCAACGCCATTTTTAAAAAAATTTATCTATAGCGCCGGCTGATGAATACTCCCATTGGCCCCCACCTCCTCTCACTGTTATAAGGAAGTGAATTGCGGTGAACTCACTGAGCTCAGTGCTGCACCATGAGACTTTTGTCACAGTGCTAGCGGCAGGGCCAGCGTTAGGGGCAAGCAGACCGGGCAGCCGTCTAGGGCCCCTGCTCCTCCAGGGGCCCCCAGCCAGTGGCCGCTACGGGGCCCCCCGAGTAAGAGGGGTCCGGCGCAACCCCCTCCCCGCATTCAACTTATTGGCATCACTCCCTCTCCCATCACTCCACCTCTGCCTTTGGCTCAGAGTGTTTCAGCAGTGGAGTTGATGAGATGCTGAGAAGCTCTGCAGAAGCCACAGCCATAACAGCAGGGGAACAAAGAGGAGAGGTAAATATTGTGTGTGTGTTTGTGTGTGTGTCTGCTGCACTATACTGTGTGTGGGGGACTGCACTATACTGTCTGTGTGGGGGCTGCATTATACTGTGTGTGCGTGGGGGCTGCACTATGATGTGTATGTGGGGGTGCTGCATTGTACTGTGTGTGGGGGCTGCACTGTACTGTGTTTGGGGGATGCACTGTGTGGGGGTAGCACTATACTATGTGTGAGGGGACTGCACTATACTGTGTGTGGGGGCTGCATTATACTGCATGGGGGCTACATTATAGTGTGTGGGGGCTGCATTATACTGTGCGTGTGGGGGGCTGCAATATATACTGTGCGTTTGTGGGGTGGGCTGCATTATACTGTGAGGGGCTGATTTATACTTTGGGGGGCTACGTTATACTGTGTGTGTGTGGGGCTGCATTAAACTCCTAGGGGGCTGCATTAAACTCTGAGGGCACTGCATTATACTCTGAGGGTGCTGCATTATACTCTGAAGGGGCTGCATTATATTGTGTGTATGGGGGGGCTGCATTATACTGTGTGGGAGGCTGCAATGTACTGTGCGTGGGGGCTGCACTATACTGTGTGTGGGGGCTACACTGTGTGGGTGCTGCACTATACTGTGTGTGTGAGGGGCCTGCACTGTATTGTGTGTGTGTTTGTGGGACGGGGCTGAATTATACTGTGTGGGGGTGGGTCCTGCATTACACTGTGTGTGGGGCTGCATTATACTCTGAGGGGGAAGCATTATACTCTGAAGCGGTAGCATTATACTTTGTGTGGGTGGCTACATTATATTCTAAGGGGGTTGCATTATACTCTGATGGCGCTGCATTATCTGTGACAGGGTATGAGACAGAGCAGGAAGAGACACCAGGCCGATAAACAATCCAACAAGATTTATTGGAACAGGGAACTGGGACAACACAAATGAAAGTAATTCTGCAGCGTTCGTAATTAGTCCACAATGAGTCCACACAAAAGGAGCAGATCCGGGGGTGCCACTAAGCAATCCGACACCAGGAAAGTAGAAATAGTCCTTGAGTGAATTCAATGGATCCAGCAGATGAGGGACACAACACAGTCCCATGTGGCAGCCTCTAACAATCCACACGGTCACCGGGATCTCACCTCAGCATAAGATCCCAGCCCTTCGCAAGTCACCACACAACTGACTCAGCCAACACATGAGTCTATTGTCCTGTGATCAGCCCATCCATGGGGGAGGTTCACACCAACTTTTAACATGTGGCTACATTGAGAAGCTTCCAGAAACTACCAGCTCCATTCTATCTTACAAGTTTGTGTATTGGATGAGTCCCATGATGAGTAGAACAAAGACAGAATCCCTCATTAGATGCAGTACAAGTGAGGTGGACCTAGGCCTGATTACATTACAGTCAAGGAACACAGGCCGGGGGAGGGACATGCTGTTACAACCCCTTCCCCCCTCAATTTTTGTATGGACTAGTGAACTCTATAGGTTACTGGTCAAGTACATGTGGTCATGGCTGACAGGACTCAGGGCTCCTCCGGCCTGGACAATCCATCTGCATTTTGGTGTTGGTTGCCACTTCTATATTGTAATGTAAACTTATAGGGTTGAAGATCCAGGCTCCATCGTAGTAAGCGTCCATTGTCCCCGGAGACTCTGTTCAACCAAGTGAGTGGATTGTGATCAGAAATCACAGTGAATTCTCGTCCATACAGATATGGCCTTAGTTTGCTGAGGGCCCTTACTACAGCCAGGCATTCCTTTTCAACGGTTGCATAGACCGCTTCTCGGTCCAGCAGTTTCCTGCTGAGGTAGGCAATGGGGTGCTCCTCCTCAGCTGCATTAACCTGGCTGAGTACAGCCCCCAGTCCATAAGAAGAGACATCTGTCTGCACAATAAACCTCCTCTTGTAGTCTGGAGCAGCCAGAACAAAGTCGCAGACCAAGGCGTCCTTCAGCCGATTAAAAGCCTCATCACAGGCTGGAGTCCAAGTCACCACCCGGGGCATTGTTTTCTTGGTAAGGTCTGTGAGAGGCTTGGCCACAGTGCTGAAATGAGGGACAAACATTCGGTAATGACTGGCAGTGCCCAAAAAAAGCCATAACTTGTTTTTTGGTTTGGGGTACAGGCCAATCTCTAGTAGCCTGGATTTTGGCAGGTTCAGGGTGTAGCTTCCCTCCTCCTACTCTATGCCCTAGGTACTGGACTTGACCCATCGCCAATTGGCGTTTAATGGTTAGGCCTGCTGCAAGAATACGGTCAAGAACAACTGCTACGTGGTTCATGTGTTCCTCCCACGTCTGGCTGAAAATGGCAATATCATCCAAGTAGGCACAAGCAAAATGGCCACATCTCCGAAGTATCTGGTCTACCATTCTCTGAAAGGTTGCAGGGCATTTTTCACTCCGAAAGGCATGTTTAGAAATTCATACAGACCAAAGGGGGTTATGAAAGCTGACCTTTCTCTCCCTCCGTCAGAGGGATTTGCCAATATCCCTTACTGAGATCCAAGGTAGTGACATATCAGGCCCCAGCTAGCTGGTCTAGAAATTCATCAATACGGGGCATTGGATAAGGATCACTAATGGTATGGTCATTTAGTCGTCTGTAGTCCACACAAAATTGAGTACTCCCATCTTTCATGGGTACTAACACCACAGGGGAGGCCAAAGGGCTATGGGAGGCCTAAATTACCCCAAGCTGTAGCACCTCCTCCAGTTCATGCTGCATGGTGTTTCTAACTGATTCTGGTACCTGGTAAGGAGCCTGCTGTATGGGACGGATGCCCGGAGTGTCCACATGATGTTGGGTTACTGTGGTTCGACCCGGTCGGGATGAGAAAGCAGCCTGTCTCTGATGGAGCACCCCCAGCATTTGGTTTTTCTGTAAGGAATCCAGGTGATCTCTCAGAGGCACCTGTTCCACAGTGGATGTGGCTCTTGTGGCTTCCACAAGATCAGGTAGTGAGTCCTCCTTCTCCTGTCTTCTGAAGCTAGCCGACAGCTGGCTATCATTGGTGGGGTCCGGTCATGGTACTCCTTAATCATATTAACATGGACAGTCTTTTGTCTTAAACCCTGGTCATCTAAAGCAATTAGGTAATTGACGTCATTAAGTTTTCTGAGAACCCGGAAGGGACCCTCCCATGTTGTCTGCAGTTTATTTTGTTGATGGGGAACATTCATTAAGACCTGTTGTCCTTCTGCAAACTCCCGATAGCGGGCTTTGCGGTCATACCATGTCTTCTGTCTGGTTTGAGCCATCCGCACATGATCTTGAGCAAAACTAGCAAGTTGAGCTAGGGTTTCCTGAAGCTTTAGAACATATGGAACAGGGATCCTGTATCTTCAACTTGCCCTCCCAATATTCTTTTAGCAGGGTTAAAGGTCCTCTGACCTTTCTTTCATGGAGGAGCTCAAAGGGGGAAAACCCAGTGGACTCCTGGGGGACTTCCAGAAAGGCAAATAGGAGATGGGGTAGGTACTTCTCCCAGTCTGCATCCCTCTCAGTGAAGGCCCTTAACATATGTTTCAGCGTGCCATTGAATCCTTCACAAAGTCCATTTGTTTGAGAATGATATGGTGTCGTTCGGATCGCTCGTACTCCACAAGTGCGCCAGAGACACTGTACCAGCTCCGACATGAACTGGGAGCCTTGGTCTGATAGGATCTCACTTGGAAATTCTACTCTGGTGAAAATGGTAACCAGGGCCTCGGCCACCTTGGCTGCAAAGATACTTGACAAGGCAAGAGCTTCTGGATATTGGGTGGCATAGTCCACAACAGTGAGAATGTACTGCTTTCCAGATTTACTTGGTTTAGCCAGAGGTCCAATGATATCGACAGCTACTCTTTGAAAGGGTTCTTCTATTAAAGCGAGAGGTTGTAAGGTTGGCTTTGGGTGATCTCCAGGTCGCCCGCTATGCTGACAGATGTCACAAGTTCGGCAGAAATGCGCCACGACTTGAGAAATCCCAGGCCAATAGAAAATTTGAGTCAATCGTCTCTCAGTGCGGGTTTTCCCTTGATGGCCAGCAGAAGGAATGTCATGAGAAAGGTGTAATAGGGAAACTCTGTATTTCTGGGGGACAATCAGCTGTTTGCTTTAAGTCCCCAGACTTATGGAGTCATTGTTGGTAACCCAATATAGGAATACATTTTCCCTGATAATTTTTTCCCATTTTCCCCTAACTGCCCTATTTCAGCCCGAGTTGTAAAAGTAGCTAGGGTAGGGTGCGTCTCTACCTCTTGTCTAAACTGAACTTTATCCCAAGAGACATTCATATGATCCCCACAAGATTAATCACTCACCGGCAGTGACGGCAGTTCTGGTGGGCTTATTTCCATTGACGGGTTGAACACGTCCACATCTGCTGCTCTCCTGGCTTGACTTCGGGTTACCGCACCGACAAAGTGGCATTGAAGATTCCTAGAATCGTTTCCTAGAAGAACGTCTGCAGGAAGGCCGCTCATCACACCGATCATGCATTGTTTGGCCCCAAAGCCATAATCCAGGGCCACACTCGATCTTGGAATAAATCTCTGAGTACCTCCAGCCAATTCAATGGCAATTCCTGGTCCCTTTTGAATTGCTTCTGGTTGAATTACTCGGGGATCGGCTATGGTGAGAAAAGCCCCAGTGTCACGAAAGTCAACAACTTTTTGGCCATCCAACACGAACTCCTGTAAATGTTTGTGCTGAAGATCAGAAGAACAGGTGGCTGTGGCTCGCACCCCATAGACTCCTAGTAGGGAGCCAATATATCAGAGTCACTTGTCAATTCACCAGGGAGTAAATCCAGCTCTTCTCCTGTTGTAGGTGTCTGTAGATAATGGATAGACAAAGGTGGTCAGTAGCTGTTCTGCCTCCGAACACCTGGACAGTGGGCTTGCAGATGACCAGGCTGCCCACATCCATAACACCTGCGTTCTATGATTTTTCCTCCACGTCTTATTCCCAAAGATGAGGCAGGAGTAATGGGAGGTACATTCACACGGGTTCGCCATGAGTTGGTAATCTAGTGGGACAGTGAACATTAGCGGCTGAAGGACAAGGGGCCGCCAGCGTTGGGAAGCTGGTAGGTTTTTTCTCACCGACAAGTAGTTTTTTCCACTGAGGCTTGATGGTGAGTGCCTCATCAGCTAGAGCAGCAGCTCGTTCCACTGTCGCTGGTTTCCTCTCATGCACCCATTCCCGGATCTCAGCAGGGCATTTGGCGTGGAACTGCTCTTTTACGATGACCTGGAGGAAAGTATCCCCAGTTAAGGCCCCCTCTCCCTCCACCCAGCGATGACATACTTGTTTCAGCCTGTGGGCATACATCTTGAAAGACACTTTCCCATCACAGGCTAGGGAGCAGAACTGAGTCCTCTATGTGTCTGGTGTTACGGCATAATGTCCTAAGATGGCCTCTTTTACCTCCCCATACTCACAGTTCCACCGGGGGTCCATAGCGCTATAGGCTTCAGCAGCTCCACCCTCTAAAAGCCCCACCAGATGTCTGACTCTTTCCCTTTGCGGGACTTCCATTAATCTACATTGATGTTCGAAGTCCTGGAAGAAGCCCTCAATGTCACCTGCAGCCTCATTAAATGGCTTAAAGTCCTTGCGGGACACTCTGGGGAATTCTATCATGGTGGATACAGTCTGTCTGCGTCTTCCAGCTGCTTCCACAGCGAGCTGCCTCTCCAGCAAAGCCCTCTCTTGAGCTCTATGAATGGCCTCCATCTTATATTCTATGGTGACCTCCTCTCCAAGCAATGCCATCTCCTCCTCGTACCACACAACCCATGACTTTTTTGGGTATTTACATGCAGCTGATGTTTTTCCTCCCTTTGCTGTGGGAATTTCTTCTTCAGTGCCATCTTGCAGGCAAGCTCCTTCCAAAGCCTTAATTATTTGGTCCTTGGTCAGTCCTTTACAACAGACTCCTTATTCACGGGCCTTTGTTTGTAAACTCCCCACAGTCCAATTTCTGTATCCTGAGATTCCGGTTCCAGACGTTGATGGGCCGCTGTCCTCCATTCTTTCTGCTCTGACCCCAGTGCTTGCCACCAGTTTGTGACAGGGTATGCGACAGAGCAGGAAGAGACACCAGGCCGATAAACAATCCAACAAGATTTATTGGAACAGGGAACTGGGACAACACAAATGAAAGTAATTCTGCAGCGTCCGTAATTAGTCCACAATGAGTCCACACAAAGATCCGGGGGGCCACCCGGAAATCCGACGCAGAGAAAATTGAAATAGTCCTTGGGTGAATTCAATGGATCCAGCAGATAAGGGACACAACACAGTCTCAAGTGGCAGCCTGTAACAATCCACATGGTCACAGGGATCTCGCCTCAGCATAAGATCCCAGCCCTTCACAAGTCAGCACACAACTGACTCAGCCAACACATGAGTTTATTGTCCTGTGTCCTGGGATCAGCCCATCAATGGAGGAGGTTCACACCAACTTTTAACATGTGGCTACATTGAGAAGCTTCCAGAAACTACCAGCTCCATTCTATCTTACAAGTTTGTGTACTGGATGAGTCCCATGCTGAGAAGAACAAAGACAGAATCCCTCATTAGATGCAGTGCAAGTGAGGTGGACCTAGGCCTGATTACATTACAGTTCAGGAACACAGGCCGGGGGAGGGACATGCTGTGACATTATGCTCTATGAGGGGACTACATTATACTCTATAATGGGGACTGCAGTATACTCTGAGGAGGACTGCAGTTTACTCTATGAGGGGGTTGCAGTATACTTTGAGGGGGGCAGCATTATACTCTGAGGGGGGCTGCATTATGCTCTATGAGGGGACTACATTATACTCTACAATGGGGACTGCAGTATACTCTATGAGGGGGGCTGCAGTATACTCTATGAGCGGGTTGCAGTATACTTTGAGGGGGCTGCTGTATACTCTGAGGGGGCTGCATTATACTTTATCAAGGACCATAGGACCTGCATTATACTGTATCGAGGACTATCTATACCAATCATGCTATCTCAGCCAGAGAGCGTAGCTACACACGGTCAGTAAACGATGCGGATTGCATGTTGCATACTTGCGCAGTGTCCAGATGTTACAGCATAGTGGATGGGATTTCAACAAATCTCATGGCCATTATGCGTGCACAGACGCCTGTAGCTCACCCTTGGAGACTGACATGCGGTGCATCTCTCCAGACTGCAGCATGTCAATTTATCTTTATTTGTCTCCACAAGATAAATTTCACTGTAGAATGTATTGGACGCGGTGAATCCGCACGGTTCAATTAACACATGCAGATTCACCTGCGTTCAATAGTCAGCAGCCCTTTGTGCACCTACCCTAAAGAGGACCGGAAACGACTTCAATATTGTTGATTGCGCTCGTTTAGCGGCCTGAACTTAGCGCTTGTAAATACAACAGAAATGTTTCTGTGTGATGGTGCAATATGTGTGTATTTGGAGCCTCACTTTAAACTTTTCCCCATTTTGTCTAAAACCAGCCCTGACAAGCTGTGATCTCTCTGAGATCACCGCAGTTCATTGGCCTGGCTCACAGCGAAGTGAGCTTGGAATGCTGCCTCAGTGACCTGCGGTAACTTCAATGACGTTACTGCTAGTCATTGACACTGCACTCGCAGCAGCTCATTCTCCCATGGTTTTCAGTCTAGAGGGTTACATCTTGGCACCATCCAGATTGAAAACCAATTATCGCCGACATGGATTACGGTATGGGATAGTATGTGGAACAGGTTGTTTTTTATTTATTTATTTTTTTACAGGAGACCAGGGCTTCAATGGAATGGGCATTAGGTGAGTACTTTTGTTGTTCATTATTTTCTGTTTTTCACAGCAGACGAAGGATTCAATGTAATGAGTGTAACGTGAGTATTACTTAGTTTTTATTTTTAAATAAAAAAAGTAAAACAGTGTGTATTTTTATTTAAAAAAAGGACTTTATTCTGGCTGTTTATTTACAATCTGACCATAGGGTTAGTAATGGAGAGGTGTCTTATAGAGCTTGCATGTTATCAAAAATAGAGGGAAACCCATGCCATTTTTTTTATGTATTTATTTATAACGCAGGTGCTGGCTGAAGAATACTTTCATCAGCTGCCATCTGCTATTGCTGTTATTAGCGGCTGATGGGTGTAGTACTCTCTCATCAGCAGACACCTCTGTGACTGGAGAAAAACTTTTTACGTCTGGTCACAGCTGCTGGTTCACACTGTCTTCTGACAATGTGGAAGCTGCAGCCCTCTGACTGGCGGTAATGATCTTACTGCCGATCAAAGCCAGTTTTTGCTGCACTAGCAGATGACAGTGTGGAAAACAATGGATGTTTGGGCCCCCCATTCAGAATGGGGTCCAAGAATTTTTCCGGTACACAAACCAAACTTTTTTTTTTTTAACTGTTTTGTCGAACCTGCAGGACCCGAACATCTATGGGTTCGCCCATCACTACCAAACATTTGTCATTTCTATTCTGCATTCTATTCTGGTACGTGGCACAAAGACAGCACAGAGATGTCACATTTTATATCATCCGTGTGCGCGTGTACGGGACATATTGACATCTATGCTGCAGTAAAAAAAAAATGGACATGTTTTCGTGCGGGTCACACGGTCTGTGTGAACACATGCATGTCAGCAGCTCCATAGATTACAATTGTTATGCATGTGTCAGTGTTTGCAGCACATGTGAAAACTGTCACCACACGTTCTGCAAACAAGGAGTCATGACGGAGGCCTTACTGTGTGTCACCTATATGCAAAGTTCAGCACAGAATGGTAACACTGTATATAAATAAAGATTATCTGGTTAAATCCGAATTTTGAGCAGTGAAGGTCCAGAGAACAAATGAGCCATGGTGTCCTTATCTACTCAAGCATAAACGTTGTGAAAAAGCCTCTGCGCTTAACTGCTGGTTGACCCCTTTATCGATGGAACACCACTGATCATATTGCTAGGCTATGCCATTACTTACTGAATGGTAACAAATGTTTCATGGGTAGATCTGGTTTTGTACATAGTTTCAGGCTGAAGTTACTCTATAATGTGCAGAGTGTGATAGAAATCAGGAACTTTTCTAATCATTTCAAGAAAGATTAGTACAGGGTCATTCCAAGTGAAGGTTACATGGTCACCTCAGCTCCTACACTATATTCCTCTCCTACGGTTATGTGCACAAAAAACCTAAAACATAACCCTAATCGGCTGATAGCTGCTTGTGCTATATCTGTAACCCTGACTTATAAGCTTGGGTAAAAGGAGCAAACTAGGAATAATGCCTCACCGTGTTTCAGATGTGGCACAGACATTTATAATTATGTGACTGTACCAGCTCCTAAACAACTGTAGGATCAGATATGTAATTTACCTGCGGGTTGACACACCACATCAGAGGGAATCATGTAAGGACGGTCTAAAAACCCAGCTATGCACTAACAATTCTTGGCCAAAACTCCATTTTACCAAGGTGCACTCACACTCCGGGGCCAACCCTCCATTTACCAAGGTGCATTCACACTCCAGGGCCAAGTCCCTATTTACCAAGGTGAACTCACACTCCGGGGCCAACCCTCCATTTACCAAGGTGCACTCACACTCCGGGGCCAAGTCCCTAATTACCAAGGTGCACTCACACTCCGGGGCCAAGCCCCTATTTACCAAGGTGCACTCACACTCCGGGGCCAACCCTCCATTTACCAAGGTGCATTCACACTCCGGGGCCAAGTCCCTATTTACCAAGGTGCACTCACACTCCGGGGCCAAGCCCCTATTTACCAAGGTGAACTCACACTCCGGGGCCAACCCTCCATTTACCAAGGTGCACTCACACTCCGGGGCCAAGTCCCTATTTACCAAGGTGCACTCACACTCCGGAGCCAAGCGCCTATTTACCAAGGTGCACTCACACTCCGGGGCCAACCCTCCATTTACCAAGGTGCACTCACACTCCGGGGCCAAGTCCCTATTTACCAAGGTGCACTCACACTCCAGGGCCAACCCTCCATTTACCTAGGAGCACTCACACCCTGAGGCAAAGCTTACATTTACCAAGGTGCATGCACTCTCCGGGGCCAAGAATCCATTTACCAAGGTGCAATTACACTCCAGGGCCAACCTCCATTTACCAAGGTGCATTCACACTCCGGGGCCAAGTCCCTATTTACCAAGGTGCACTCACACTCCGGGGCCAAGCCCCTATTTACCAAGGTGAACTCACACTCCAGGGCCAACCCTCCATTTACCAAGGTGCACTCACACTTCGGGGCCAAGTCCCTATTTACCAAGGTGCACTCACACTCCGGAGCCAAGCGCCTATTTACCAAGGTGCACTCACACTCCGGGGCCAACCCTCCATTTACCAAGGTGCACTCACACTCCGGGGCCAAGTCCCTATTTACCAAGGTGCACTCACACTCCAGGGCCAACCCTCCATTTACCTAGGAGCACTCACACCCTGAGGCAAAGCTTACATTTACCAAGGTGCATGCACTCTCCGGGGCCAAGAATCCATTTACCAAGGTGCAATTACACTCCAGGGCCAGTCCCCCATTTACCAAGGTGCAATCACACTCCAGGGCCAGTCCCCATTTACCAAGGTGCAATCACACTCCGGGGCCAAGCCTCCATTTACCTAGGAGCAATCACACCCTGGAGCCAAGCTTACATTTACCTAGGAGCACTCACACCTGAGGCAAAGCTCCATTTACCAAGGTGCATGCACTCTCCGGGGCCAAGAATCCATTTACCAAGGTGCAATTACACTCCAGGGTCAGTCCCCCATTTACCAAGGTGCAATCACACTCCAGGGCCAGGCCTCCATTTACCAAGTTGCACTCACACTCCGGGGCCAAGCCTCCATTTACCTAGGAGCAATCACACCCTGGAGCCAAGCTTACATTTACCTAGGAGCACTCACACCTGAGGCAAAGCCTCCATTTACCAAGGTGCATGCACTCTCCGGGGCCAAGAATCCATTTACCAAGGTGCAATCACACTCCAGGGCCAGTCCCCTATTTACCAAGGTGCAATCACACTCCAGGGCCAGGCCTCCATTTACCAAGTTGCACTCACACTCCGGGGCCAAGCCTCCATTTACCTAGGAGCAATCACACCCTGGAGCCAAGCTTACATTTACCTAGGAGCACTCACACCCTGAGGCAAAGCCTCCATTTACCAAGGTAAATGCACTCTCCGGGGCCAAGAATCCATTTACCAAGGTGCAATCACACTCCAGGGCCAGTCCCCATTTACCAAGGTGCAATCACACTCCAGGGCCAGGCCTCCATTTACCAAGTTGCACTCCGGGGCCAAGCCTCCATTTACCTAGGAGCACTCACACTCCAGTGCCAAACCTCCAATTACCAAGGCGCACTCACACTCAGGGGCCAAGCCTCCATTTACCAAGGTGCACTCACACTCCGGGGTGTTATGAATGTGCTAGAGATGGTTTCTGAGCAGAGGCTCCCTCTGGTGGTTACAGACAGTACTGAACCTTTCAGCGAGGAATGGCAATCTGGGTTCAATGACTGGTCTGATATAAGGGAGGTTCCCTCCATGATGGTTGCCGGTGATCAATTGTTCTTGTCTCAATTGTGGTTCCTGGTTCATTTGGAAGTTTGCTGAGTCTTGCCTGCATCTTCTGCTATCAGATAAGATATTTTCTGCTTTATTTTTGTGCTTGCTTTTTGCATTGTTCCCTGCACTTCTGTGGAGGTCAGCCAGGTCCCCTCCGGGGTCTTGTGCTCCTCTCAGTTTATCTGAAGCCACTGTTATTTGTTCATTTTCTTTTTCCTGTTTTTTCAGTGGCTGCGGCTTGGTTTTGTTCACTATGAGATCTGATTTAGTGGGTGGCGAGATCGTGTGATCTCAGTATTTTTGTAATCAGAACTGTTGGATTTTTGTAGGGTTTTCTGTGTTGCAGAAAGTAATCTCTCCTGTCCTATCCAATTTAGTCAGCTTGTGGCCCCAGCGTTTGCTCATTCTATTTTCTGTCTGTGTTCGTGCTTTCTTCTTGTCTAACCGCCATTACATGTTTGGGGCTTCCTATTTTCTTTGGGGATCTGCCCTGGGGCAGATAGCTTTCATCTTTCTGCCTTTAGGTGTAGTTATCTCTCAGGCTGTGACGAGGCGTCTAGGATCAACGTAGGAACGCTCCACGGCTACCTCTAGTTGTGTGGTTAGTTTAGGAATCTGCAACCCATTAGTTACCAACATCTCAGGTGTTCGGCTGCCCGGCTGTTGTTCCTGTCCTCCTCAGCTACCTAACATAACAGTATCACCGGCCTTGAGAACTGTTATGAATGTGCTAGAGATGGTTTCTGAGCAGAGGCTCCCTCTGGTGGTTACAGACAGTACTGAACCTTTCAGCGAGGAATGGCAATCTGGGTTCACTGACTGGTCTGATATAAGGGAGGTTCCCTCCCATGATGGTTGCAGGTGATCAATTGTTCCTGACTTTTTGACTGATTTTTCAGATGTATTTAGTGAAACTGTTATGAATGTGCTAGAGATTACTTTCTGCAACCCAGAAAACCCTACAAAAATCCAACAATTCTGATTACAAAAATACTGAGATCACACGATCTCGCCACCCACTAAATCAGATCTCAGTGTGAACAAAACCAAGCCGCAGCCACTGAAAAAACAGGAAAAAGCAAATGAGCAAATAACAGTGGCTGCAGATAAACTGAGAGAAGCAGAAGCCCCCTGGAGGGGACCTGGCTGACCTACACAGAAGTGCAGGGAATAATGCAAAAGCAAGCACAAAATAAAAGCAGAAAATATCTTATCTGATAGCAGAAGATGCAGGCAAGACTCAGCAAACTTCCAAATGAATCAGGAACCACAAATGAGACAAGAACAATTGATCACCGGCAACCATCATGGGAGGGAACCTCCCTTATATCAGACCAGTCAGTGAACCCAGTTTGCCATTACTCGCTGAAAGGTTCAGTACTGTCTGTAACCACCAGAGGGAGCCTCTGCTCAGAAACCATCTCTAGCACATTCATAACACCGGGGCCAAGTCTCCATTTACCAAAACGCACTTACACTTCGGGGCCAGTCCTCCATTTACCAAGGTGCAATCACACTCCAGGGCCAGGCCTCCATTTACCAAGTTGCACTCACACTCCGGGGCCAAGCCTCCATTTACCTAGGAGCACTCACACTCCGGGGTCAAGCCTCCATTTACCAAGGCGCACTCACACTCAGGGGCCAAGCCTCCATTTACCAAGGTGCACTCACACTCCGGGGCCAAGCCTCCATTTACCAAGACGCACTTACACTTCGGGGCCAGTCCTCCATTTACCAAGGTGCAATCACACTCCAGGGCCAGGCCTCCATTTACCAAGTTGCACTCACACTCCGGGGCCAAGCTCCATTTACCTAGGAGCACTCACACTGCGGGGCCAAGCCTCCATTTACCAAGGTGAAATCACACCCTGGGGCCAACCCTCTATTTACCAAGGTGCACTCACATTCCAGGGCTAAGCCTCCATTTACCAAGGTGCACTCACACTCGGGGCTAAGCCTCCATTTACCAAGGAGCACTCACACTTCAGGGCCAAGCCTCCATTTACCAAGGCGCACTCACATTCCGGGACCAAGCCTCCATTTACCAAGGTGCACTCACACTCCGGGGATTAGCCTCCATTTATGAAGGTGCACTCACACTCCGAGGCCAAGCCTCCGTTTATCAAGGTGCACTCACACTCCAGGGATTAGCCTCCATTTACCAAGGTGCACTCACACCCCGGGACCAAGCCTCCATTTACCAAGGTGCACTCACACTCAGGGGCAAAGCCTCCATTTACCAAGGTGCACTCACACTCGGGGGCAAAGCCTCCATTTACCAAGGTGCACTTACACTCCGGGGCAAAGCTTCTATTTACCTTGAAGGTCTCACACCCCGGGGCCAAGCCTCCGTTTATCAAGGTGCACTCACACTCCAGGGATTAGCCTCCATTTACCAAGGTGCACTCACACCCGGGACCAAGCCTCCATTTACCAAGGTGCACTCACACTCAGGGGCAAAGCCTCCATTTACCAAGGTGCACTCACACTCGGGGGCAAAGCCTCCATTTACCAAGGTGCACTTACACTCCGGGCAAAGCCTCTATTTACCTTGAAGGTCTCACACCCGGGGCCAAGCCTCCATTTACCAATGTGCACTCAAATTTTGGGGCCAAGCCTCCTATAACTAACGAGCACTCCACTCCAGGGCCAAGCCTCCATGGACCAAGGTGCACTCACACTCCGAGTGTAATATGTGGGCTGCTGCAGTTTATTCTGTGATATGAGCAGTGCTGCAGTTTATTCTGTGATATAAGCAGTGCTGCAGTTTATTCTGTGATATGATCAGTGCTGCAGTTTATTCTGTGATATGAGCAGTGCTGCAGTTTATTCTGTGATATGAGCATGTGCTGCAGTTTATTCTGTGATATGAGCAGTGCTGCAGTTTATTCTGTGATATGAGCAGTGCTGCAGTTTATTCTGATATGAGCAGTGCTGCGGTTTATTCTGTGATATGAGGAGTGCTGCTGTGATATGAGCAGTGCTGCGGTTTATTCTGTGATATGAGCAGTGCTGCAGGTTATTCTGTGATATGAGCAGTGCTGCAGGTTTTTCTGTGATATGAGCAGTGCTGCAGTTTATTCTGTGATATAAGCAGTGCTGCAGTTTATTCTGTGATATGAGCAGTGCTGCAGTTTATTCTGTGATATGAGCAGTGCTGCAGTTTATTCTGTGATATGAGCAGTGCTGCAGTTTATTCTGTGATATGAGCAGTGCTGCGGTTTATTCTGTGATATGAGGAGTGCTGCTGTGATATGAGCAGTGCTGCAGTTTATTCTGTGATATGAGCAGTGCTGCAGGTTACTCTGTGATATGAGCAGTGCTGCAGTTCATTCTGTGATATGAGCAGTGCTGCAGTTTATTCTGTGATATGAGCAGTGCTGCAGTTTATTCTGTGATATGAGGAGTGCTGCAGTTTATTCTGTGATATGAGCAGTGCTGCGGTTTATTTTGTGATATGAGCAGTGCTGCAGGTTATTCTGTGATATGAGCAGTGCTGCAGTTTATTCTGTGAAATGAGGAGTGCTGCAGTTTATTCTGTGATATGAGCAGTGCTGCAGGTTATTCTGTGATATGAGCAGTGCTGCAGGTTATTCTGTGATATGAGCAGTGCTGCAGGTTATTCTGTGATATAAGGAGTGCTGCAGTTCATTCTGTGATATGAGGAGTGCTGCAGGTTATTCTGTGATATGAGCAGTGCTGCAGTTTATTCTGTGATATGAGCAGTGCTGCAGTTTATTCTGTGATATGAGGAGTGCTGCAGTTTATTCTGTGATATAAGCAGTGCTGCAGGTTATTCTGTGTTATGAGCAGTGCTGCAGTTTATTCTGTGATATGAGGAGTGCTGCAGTTTATTCTGTGATGTAAGCAGTGCTGCAGTTTATTCTGTGATATGAGCAGTGCTGCAGTTTATTCTGTGATATGAGGAGTGCTGCAGGTTATTCTGTGATATGAGGAGTGCTGCAGGTTATTCTGTGATATGAGGAGTGCTGCAGGTTATTCTGTGATATGAGGAGTGCTGCGGATTATTCTGTGATATGAGCAGTGCTGCAGTTTATTCTGTGATATGAGCAGTGCTGCAGTTTATTCTGTGATATGAGCAGTGCTGCAGTTTATTCTGTGATATGAGCAGTGCTGCAGTTTATTCTGTGATATGAGGAGTGCTGCAGTTTATTCTGTGATATGAGGAGTGCTGCAGTTTATTCTGTGATATGAGCAGTGCTGCAGGTTATTCTGTGATATGAGCAGTGCTGCAGTTTATTCTGTGATATGAGCAGTGCTGCAGGTTATTCTGTGATATGAGCAGTGCTGCAGTTTATTCTGTGATATGAGCAGTGCTGCAGGTTATTCTGTGATATGGCAGTGCTGCAG